>JAVQJS010037278.1:0-15903 GCA_036024795.1 Galaxias rostratus
GAATAAAATACCACAGGAAACAACCTTCCTTCCTTTAATTAATGCTAAGTAATGCTGTTACCTATCTAAACTCTATTGAGATAGATTACTCCAATGTATTCTGGTTTGAGATTAAAAAAAACATAAAATAGAACCTTTTTTACGGAATTCATTGTCTGATGAGAGGAAGTTATGAGACTATATTATGGTTCAGAACAGACAACAACCCAAAGACTAAGTAATACTGCCAGTAAAATGAGACACCTGATTACAGAACCGGACATGCCGTAGGAAATTGTCTATAACATTAACCATATTGTTGCAAGGGTTTTAGAGTATCATTGCTGATTCATCATATTAAAATATAGTTACGTACCAGATAATGCATTTTCCTATTGGTAAGTGTATTATCCAACAAATGATTGCAAGGCAATTCGATTCCGTCTTCCTGTTTTCTAGGTAGAACTTCGCACTTCTTCTCCCCTAAAAATGCAACAAATTACTCAAAATAACTTTGTGGACAGAAAAGTCTTCAAATGAAGTTGAGCAGAAATCAAGCTGTGATATATAAATTATACGTGTAGTGTAGTGTCAAAGAATATTCTGCGGCCGCAAGACCTGATCTTCAGATCTTCAGTTTAATCAACAAAACGTGAGCAACAATAACCTATAAAATACGCATTTGATTAAATAAGTGATTGTATGCAATGTATTTGTGTTTGTCTTCTTTAACCTGATGGTTGGTTTGTTGTGGATCTCAATTGAGCTTCAAGCCTTGTAATCAACTGCTGCTGGTCCTCTATCTGTTTTTGAAGTGTTTGAGTGTATCTCTTATAATATTCGGTCTGCAAAAAAGTTAAATAAAAATGTTGTTATATTTCTGGAAAATGATCTGGCTATTACCCCTTAGTAGCACATTTACAACTTATCATATATACCAGATTGGGCCGTTCTTGCTCCAATGCATTGAATACAGTTATTATCCTATCTTACTTGAAATTATTATTTTGTCAAGAAACCATATTAGATTTTTTTTGTGTGTGGTAAATTCAATAAAACGGTTTAAGGATTACACTTATAACAATGTCAAAGAGAGCATTTTTTTCACTAATTAGAAAATATCGCTGTTCTTCTAACTTAATAAAAGCCCTTTTATGCTCTATTGTGTGAATTACCGTCTCCTGTAACTCTTTCTTGGCGTTGTCTTTTTCGATGGAGGCCTGACGATAAGCTTCGAAAGCTTTATTGAGCTGGTCTCCGATGTTCCTTTCCATGCCTTGTGCTCGACAATCATCACTGACATAGCAGACATGAGCCCTGCAATAAATTAATTAAAATTTGGTTAGCTATACGCTACATTTAAAAAATTACTGAATTACGTATAGCCACCACAGCCTAATTTGTTTTGTAATCATGAAAATTCAAATATGAAAATGTTATAATGACAGTTGTATAACTCAAAATTATTACCAATTCAACGTTAAAACTTTTCCCTAATTGCTACATGCATGAAGTCTGAGCTACTTTGTAAGAAAGGTAGGTACATAACATTCGCTATAGTTTTCAGCTGGTTGTTTATCATTCCCACACAAACACAAAAACCTTTTCCTTCGTTTTCTCTAGCCTACCATAATCGTTTTATCATTTTTACATTCGTACACAACCCACATTATTGAAATTGTGCAATATGAGGCCAATATGTTTGACTTCAGTAGCTCTTTATCAATACATTATTAGATCTCTTAACGAGGCATTTTCTGTTGTACAATTTTGGGTAAAGCGACAAAAGAACAACTGTCAGCACTGCGGTAGTACTTAGAGTGTCTTAAATATTCTGTTCGGCATTTCCTACATGACATTTGGGATATTAAGTTATCTCAAACAATTCCGTTTTATATTTGGCAACTTGTCAGCGTCGTTGTCTCCCATAACACGTAGTCTATTTCAATCAGTAGTTCAAATCGACAGTAAATCATCTCTCAGGTTGTTCTTACCTTCATTCGAAAGAAGTAATAATATTTTTTATATCAAGATAAGCTGGTATTCTTCATATGGCCTGATTTACTTACGAGGCTCAAGGGAGGATATGGTTTTTGGTACAAATGTATATTTTACATAGTTTAGCTGAACTGGGAACTTCCCTCGGGGAATCCCCAGTCCTGTAGACTTCCGCCTTGCGCTTTCCTGACCAATCACATTCTAGATACAGAGTTCTCTCTGGGTGGTTCAGTAAGTTAAGGGTTCTTGTTTCAGCCTACACGTCTGAAGTGGTACTGCGAAGTAGAAAAAAAAACATGTTGCACTGACATACTTTATTCAGTTGTCACTTCTTTTGTTACATAGTTTTGCAATAATTTCTGAATGACCTAATAGAATCAGCATAAAAATGCGTTGCACTTTATTTTATACTAAGATGAGAACAGATAATTGTTAAATGAATGAATCCTCATATAAGCAAATACATTGACGGGGGGTGGCAAAAACACTGAATAAAGTATAATTATAACGTGAAACACTTAATATACCAATGCGCGTTTTTGCAGCTTGTTCGTAAAAATAGACAACCATGATCATACCAATGTTATCAAGGGGTCATTGCATTACACTGGATGAATACTATCATAATGCAAATCTGTGTCTCTGTCTTGACTGTGAAAAAGTGTTTACAAATGTGAAACTATTAGCTGTGCTAAATCTTCCGCAGTTTAGCAGTTCCGCTTTTTGATGAATAACATAACGTTAGAGATGCAGATAGGCTCACAAGAACAATTTATGCTTGGTCAATTTGTACATTTTAAATTGTAAATAAATATTTGAACATTATTTTAAAGCCTAAATGATTTCTATAAATTGTAGCTGTACACATCAAGATGAGCACGCCGAGTAAAAATAAATAAATTAAGATAGAAGACGTAAAATATATCATACTTGAAATTACCAACAGATGGCAGTTAAGAGCCTCAGATGAAAACTCTTTCATTTTCATGGATTTGAGTGTTGTTGGTTGTGATGAGTATGGATTAGCTTTTACCTAACAAACACATTTTGATTATTAATACACCCATAGGGATCCTAAAGTTATCTCAAAAACATGAATAACTGTTTGCTATGTCAGAAGTCATGAATGATTCCTATCAGTATTAGGGATATGGGAAGATGGGATCTCAAATAGTTCACAATCTAGATTGCATTGGTTGATGACGAATTACTCCACTGTTTGCTTTAAACCAAAGAATGTGATTCTGTTACTTTTGATTGACACAATCATTTTATTCCAGTGAAGAGACCTCCCTCACCAAAGGGCCTCCCCTCCCTGTTTCGTTTTAAGGTTAACCAGCTCCACCAGCTAAGACTTGTTTTAAAGTCTAATTTGGCTTGTATTTGGCAAAGAAGTGCATCAGTGAAAAATTTACTACTTGCATATACTGAAACATCCAAAACCTTTGTTTTGAGTGGTTTTGAGACTGTCGATATTTAACCGGTGCAGGCTCAACCTCATCCCAAGGCCAGAGTGATTTACCTATCCAGATTGCACTAAACACAACACTAATTTATATAGAAGAAGGTGAAATAAGGGACTCCTCCCTTTGCTTCAACTAAACTATTTATTGTAATAAAAGATTGACAAAGAGGGTAATGTCATTAAAAGAATGACAGAATGTGCAAGATAAAGCATCTTGGCTTTGGTTGTCAACTTGCACAATCAAATATGTTTCATTGTCACACTCTATCTCTCTTTTGGACGGTCCTTTTCACAGGAGCAACATGTAAAGTTAATGATGGCCTATCTCCTGTTCAGCCCCACACTATTCTCACACAAGATAAAGTACTCAATGTTGACTTGCCTCAAAAGTTTACTTAAAGATCTGGAAAATATTCTTTATTATTTTCAAGTATTGTTGTAAAGCATCAGTTAGGGCTTATGCTATATAGTATCACATTGAATATAAATACAGTGCAATTACCAGTTAGCATCTTCAAATGAATACGATTTGTAAAAGGGAATAACAATGTGCATATAAAATAAAGACGAACACTTCGACTTTGTGGCATAGCCCACATTCTCAACATATATGCAGCTTAAATGTAGAAATAAAGAAAACCTTACAGTTTGCTCACAATTATAATCTTACAATTTGCATACAATGAGCCTGTTTATAGGCCTAGTATGCCATTATTGCATTCAATGTTTATATAATCTTAGCACATGGAATTTCTTTTTGACCGAAAGCAGATATCAGCTTGTTAAGTTATGAATGGCATTCATTCTTACTATGAGGAGATACATCCCGTCATAAGAGGGGTTGTCTGTCTGAAAACACAGGATTCTTGGAGCTCGACTCGGGGTTGACAGTAAATCGTTCTCTGCTGAATGGTTTCCCAGTGTTTCCCCAATGTGCAGCAGAATAAACAAACTGCTGTAGGTCTGCCGAAACAAGAGACCTGGCAGTGGGCAGAAAATACAGGAATGTAGAGTGAAGACTCACAGATCAGATTTCAAGAACCTGGGAAACGCAGGAGCAAAGACAATCAACTCACCATGGGCTAGAGGGACTTAAAAATTAAAAAGGTTTCACTTTCTATATTCACGTCTCGTTCATAGTTTGTTTTCATTCTGTTTCATTCATGGCTTTCACCTCAGTTTTGAAATTAACAAATGAAGCTATACGTTTAAGTCAAATAATAAGTTTGGGCACATGTTGATGAGGTTTTGCAAACGAAACGTTTAAAAGTCTCCATATAGACCTATAGAAGAAGAGTGTATGTTCAGAGTATTGTTCAATGTTAGCATAGACCCCACTTGTAACAAACACAAAATTACACACATTTTTACTGCAATTGTTCTTAGCTCAGTGAGTAAACAGTCAGGTGAGGACAACCTGTAAGGTGAATGAAGGAATTTGCACTGCTCCTCTGGCAAAACAACCTATGACAAAGGGCAGAATGGAAAGTGGACAGTGTAGTGGCAAACAAAATCACCAAAATGTTACAGCCAGTATTGCTGCTAGTATTATTAATGCCAACAAATCACTACCAGAAAACTCCTGTTCAGCCATAACTGATGTTCTAACATTTCCCTTTGGTGACGTCAATTTTGGAGTAGATGTTTTGACATTCTTGACAATGGGTGTGCAAAGCACTGCAGAGTCCAATGGAATGTCATGTTATGTTTCTTAAAATGAATTTTTTTCACATACAAAACTTTGCACACAAGCAAGACTAGACTACAGAGCATTTTCCCAGCAGATAACCCAATGACAATGGAGAGAACCGACCATTGCAACTATCACATATTTCATCAGAAGACACATTTATGGTTGAAGGGCCTAGGTACTTAATGGAAGCTAGATATTTGTTCAATTGTGTCCTTTCATGTGGTTTTGGGTATGCTTAAGAGTCGGAATGATGCTTGGTTGATAATACTAGTCAACTAGAACATAGAATAATACATCTGTAATAAAATTCTAAGGTAATCTGTTTTAAAACACTGGAAGAGATTTCTTGTTTACTTTAATGTGCCAACAACCCCCACATTACAGAGATTACCATTTCGGATCATCATTGGATAATAAGGTCCTTAATATGATTCTATCATTGAATAAATGGTTGCTAGGAAGCTCCAAGTGTTGTTTACTAAAGCCCGGATATCTGTATAGAGCAGAAACTTAGGCGAGAGTAAACGAATATTTATTTTAGTCAAACACATTTAAACTTTTCTTAAATAGATTATAGTTCACAGAAGACTGATCACTTTTCAAACAAGTTAGCATCTGACACCTCTGAATCACACATCACACTCATTGTTACATTTTAAAAGCGGTGTACTGTTGGACGACTAATTGTTTGGTAAAAAGGTTGAGGTTTTCTTATTGAAATATTTTTTATAAAAAATACTGAACTAATTCTACCCAGTCTTTGGGGAATACAGGACCAATTCCAATATCTGCTTCGTGGAAAAAGTGTGGAATCAACATAGCATTTGTTATTAGTTGTATTAGTTAGTTATGATTGTTAGTTGTGCGTAAAATTACGCACAAAGTGACATTGGTATATGAGGGTTACAAAACAGCCCTTATGTGACCCCTGCTAGCCTCTCATCTGACTATAGTCAGATGCCCTCAATGCCCTGCATCACTTAAGCTCATGAATGTTTTATCAGTTGAGCTCCCTATTAAATGACAAGGTCTCAAACGGCAAGCCAGAGTGTCCTGTATGGTGCTTTTGACTGTTGTATTCAACAATATAACTTTAAAAAATTGTGTTTCAATAAAAATGTATACAAAGTAGTTTTTCTTACATGGAAAAGGCTTGCTGATTGAATTGTGGGCAAGCATCTGATAGATCTTTTCTCAGGAGGAACAGGGTATTGTCTTAAAGATTAATTAATCATTCTGGCAATTAATGCAAAGAAAATACTTATTAAGGTCTGAATATTTATATTTAGAATGTATTGTTTCAACCATAGTAGTTACTTTCAATCATGTTTAATGGTGTACTGTGTCAACATAGAGCTTAAATCAATGAAGGTGAAAGCGGCCTTTGGACCTTGTGTGCTAAAGGTGTGGACAATAGCATTATGCTGAAGCTGAAAAGCCCTATACAATGTTTACAATAAAGTTTGGAGAGTTGCCTGGTAGCGGAATGTACACAATGAAACAGCACAGTGGTGTGCTCTTTTAGTTTGGCGAGAGCAGGTTTGAAAGACCTGCTATTGTGTTGTATACGATTTTCATTTGTGGGACTTTTGACATAGGTAAAATGAGAGCCAACGATAGCACCATTATTTTACCCTCCACTACTGGGGGTCACTGTCTGGCGTATCATTCATGCACAATGTGATTATATTTAGAACATTTTAAAGGAGGCACAATATATTGGTGCAGCATACCATATCAATTGAAAATGTCCTGTTGTGAAAATTATGCCATTTCAAATGGGCATTTTAACCTCGGCTCACGGGGGGATAGATATGGTTATTGAACATCTCACCGAGCATCTTGGCGCACGTTTTTAGTGATGGATGTTGGAAATGTATCTTAAATCATTTTGTTGCAGGGATGATACTGATTTCCTCTTTATTGAAGTTACTTTCAAACACCTCGTAATTTAGATGGCATTTCTAAATGTTTCCTGCAAAACCACATTTTGAAATTTCTTCTCGTGAAATATATCGAAATGATGGATTATTATAGATTATGATATATTATGTTGATTACGACTGGGTCTTAACTGTACTTTCTGACTGAATTGGGAATGCAAATACAAAATGGCAAGTTCATCTATATAATATAGAAGACCCCCATGTATGGTTCTTAACAAGTTCTTCACAAATCTGCTGATCTTCCAATCATGCCACTATCCCCTGAAGAGGAGTGTGGCGGTGTTTGCACGGCACCATTCTTGGCCTTTCTTTTGTGACCTGCCAGCATTGAACATTAAGAATTGTTTGCATCTCCCTCTACAGTATATTAACACAGAGAGGTAGACCCAAAACCGTTTGAAGAAGCATCCTGCTAACACTGAGTCGGTTTCCCTATGTGCATCTGAAGGTCTTTCTGCTCCTTATCTCTCAGGGTATGCATGACCTTAAAGAAGAAGTTACTGGAGAGATGTCTGTCCCCCAGATAATCTAATGTAAGTATATTGAGAAGCTCCTGTTCAAGTCAAGTGAAAACTTACTGAATGCGGTTTAATTAAAGGTTCTGACAAATTCATGCAATCTAAAATAATCATTTTTTCTCTTTTTTCTTTATTTTTGCTAAATTGAAGACATGTTGCGTTGTCTTGAAGGCTATCACAGTGCCTTCCTGTTAGACTTTTAAAATAGGGGGCTTGCTAATGACCCAAAGGCTGCCCTGGTCCTTTTTCATGTAGTGACCTGAAAACTGTGCTGAATCAGATCTTTCTGTTCCTTCTAATGGTGACCTATTGACTCCTTATAGTGGCCTCACAAAACCTCTAAACATGCTGCGATGGTAACCATTATTGTCCTTCGGGAAAACCAGAAATCCACAGAATTCAAATATGACTTCTTTTTATTTATTTTTTACTATTCAACTGACTGTATTTTTCTTTTGTTCTAAGGATGGTTTCAGACCAATGTTGACATTTCCCTGTTTGGTGTAGTGTAAAGAACAGATGTTGCATAATCTCATTAGCGACGGTTTCAAAGCCCCTGACACAAAAGGGCACACAAAGAGCTTTGGCACCGTGGGCACAGCAGGGAGAGAGCCATGCCGTTAAACCTTTATCATGACACCATGCAGGATATTGCAGGATAGTGTTGTTCCACAATATTTGAAACTAACGTAATTTCAATGAAGTGTTGTTCACACATATAACATTTGAAAACACAACAGTGAGATGTTATCATGGCTCCAGGTATTATGAATTAGACACTACAAAAATGTTTAAGGTTTTGAAATATATTGGCTCTGGAAAAGGGGTTAAGTTAGTAATCAATAGATTTTCTGTTATATATATTTCTTCACGGAGAATCTCAACACATATACAGTCGTTGTTGGATGAAAACGTTTTGATCAGATGCGATCCATGTTGGATTTGGCGATGACAGCATTGTTTATGTGCCATATTTTTTAAGACAAAATGTAGTTAGTGAGGACTGTTATCTTAAAGGTTGGCCTATCTAGAGTTCATGAAAGAAAAGGCAGAGAGGTTTGACTCTATGTGGCTTGCTGAAGGTCACCATCAATTTACCTTTTCCCCACACTGCAGGTTGTCCAATCAACAGCCGACAGGGCCAATATGACTAGTTTGGATTTATAGCTCAGAAGAGCCGCTCATTCAAACTCTAGTATTGCTGCCTACTACAATAAAGAGCTGCAGCCAGGGGCTCAGAAAGGGCATGTGCCCCCTCAATTGTGTTGAGGCAATAGCTTGAAGTCAAATATGTAGTATTATGTATATTATTCTCTTAATCAGCGTATAGTAAATGGAATAGTGAATAGCTGTGCCGCCTTAAATGAAAAAAATGGATGCGTTGACGCCTCTGGCTGCAGTCCTTTACAATGTGTGACCTACCACTTATTTTTCACCCCAGCAAACCGCCCCACACTTACCTTTTTATTTTGGTTTTGGTATGTTTTGAAAACAACAAATTTCTTTATCAACATGTGAATACAGAATTGTGCTGTGCCAGAAGTAACAATAATAAAATAACATAATCATATCATTTTGTTCATACAAGATGCCGGCCCTTGCCAGCCAGGAGCATCACATTTGTTTAAAGCCCCACCCAGTGAGTTTTATAGATACATTTTAAATTGTTCAAATATTGTATGTAACACTTTTATTATTTTTTAAGAATATGATTTGATGAAAGTGCAGGTGAGTAATCAAGGGAATAACCTTCATTGTATATTGTGTTAATTATTATCTTCTTTTCTAGGGTTAAACTGTCCACAGTTTATTTAGGAGTCGAGTCAAGACGCAAATGAATTCATTTGAGTGGCAACCTTTTCTAAACCCCTTTTTGTGCACAGGTGTTATTTTCAGATTAGCATGTTTACTGTTTATGAAACAGTAATGCCTACATGTGTAGTGAAGTCGATGTTAGTTTAAAGAAAGCAGAGTATTGACCCATAATTACATTTTGAGTTATTCGATCAAAATCGAGCTATCAGTTGTTGAAGTCTAGTCATCGGTGCCTTTCCCCAGTAACACTTCATGAGAACATGAAAACTAAATTACGAAATACGTGAGATGAAGGCAACCTGACCAAGTCCGAAAGGAGTAACATTTGACAAATGCAACAAAATATGTGTGCGTATGTAATCAAACTGATCTACATATCGCACTGGTCTGAAGCTGGAATTTTAAGTATGCATTCCCTAATGGTTGAGGCGTAGAAAAAAGATAATAACAAATCCATGGGGGGGGGACCCTGAGAAGTCACAGTTTATTTAAGAAAACGTCATCATTTGAAATTAAGGATCTGCTACTGCGAAAACTATTACGCACCGTGTTTTTTGTTTGTTTGTAAAACTGAATTAAAATGGCTAATTGTGCTACATTGAGAAAACTCTCAAATGCAGTGCCCCCTGAACCGAATGGCTGAATGGAATCTTCCATAGTAGCAGCAGGCCAGTTCTGCGTAGGGCCGACTGCAAATCAATGAATCTAGTCAAACAAACAGGGTTGTGTAATCGAAGTTGTGACTATTACATCTATCGGACAGTGTAAACAGGAAAATCTAAATACTTCAACGGGCTATGCTGAATACGGAATTGGTCAAATTCAAAAGTGTTTACTCTATGCAGAGAGTAGCTAAACATATGATTTTAAATTAACAACTTTACCAGATCATTCACTTGTTTGCAGGACAGACAGATAAGTATCTTTCTCATCTCTGTTATCGAGGATGATTTTTGCCAATACTGGAAACCCATTGAGGACTCCGTATCGTAAACAGGTAAACGAATTGATACGTTATTGCCTAGCGTTTTATATAACAGTATATCCAACTGACTTTGAAGTCGAAAAAGTGACAAAGGTTGGTTAAGCGTATCCTATAATCGTTTAGAGAGCGTAACTACTAGATTTTTTTTTCTTAAAAACATTAATGTTGGGACAACATTTGTGACTTTCCACAAATTTACTGAAACATGAATGTGGTAAATGGTTTGGTTGTCATGGGTTATTAATTATTTTTAACAGACATGGGTAGGCTATCTGTCTTGGTTAATATGAGCAACGCTGTTTTAGAATGGCTTGCACTTGCCTTTTTCAGAAAACCAAATGTGTGCCTATTTTCCTACTTTTAGTATTTACGGAGAGAATTCATCTAAAATTTGAATAGCCCTTAACAACTAGGTAATAGCCAGATGTTTTTGGACATTTTGTCATTACTATTTAAATAACTTATTTATTCAGAAAATGATTTGGCATTTTTGGATGTGATATGTGCATTCATTTGGGAGATTTTAGGGAGGTCGATTGATTAAGGTTTGAGGAAACGATCGCTGAATTGTACACTTTTATTTATTCATTTTAACAAGTAAACACATCTAGTGTGCTGCTGGGATAAAGGTTCTTGGGCGAGGCTGGTCACTGAGCCCTGTGTATTTCCAGCGCGGATATGACGGGCTCTGCCGGTCTGGAGCTCGCTGATAAGATGTTTGGTTGTCCCATCACAGTTCTCACACACTCTCCTGGTTTTCAATGGTCAGGCAGATGTATAGAACAAACATGCGTTCTGTCACGAGAAAAGGAAGTTACACCGACGTTTACGTGACTGAAAAAGGGCATTGATGGTGTTCCGCTAAGAGATTCTCTCTTGCCATGCACGCTGTGGGGTATATGGCATACTTCCTCTCCCATCCCACTGTGAATGTGTCCCTGTGGGTTTATATGAATGTTCAAAAAGACATACAGGCTACTATACCTCTCATATTATTAAACAGAGTAACACACACACACTCACATGCACACACGCAATCACGGCATATGTGGAGTTTTTAAAAGACAGAAATACATTTTTATTCCCTTAACGTTTTAGTCTTTAGTCGTGACATTACTTCTGTGTGATTATAGTTTCAGTCATTATTTATACTTCTGTTACAGGTTAGCAAAGACAAAAACGCTCACTATAGATATATTGTATTGTGTTCAGTTTTTTGCCATTCATGTATTTTCTCTTCTCTTTTGTCTACTGTAAGATGATAATGAAGAAAAAATACATAGGTATATCTGTTCCCTATGTTGTAGATTCCACTGTGACATTCAACCATACCGATAGCACATAGATACTGTTCTGCATAGCGTTCTCCTCATTGCATTGATTATATTGGGTAGTCTAGAAACATTTATTGCTATCTTAATATATATCTATAGGTGTGTGTGTGTGTGTGTTTGCGTGTGTACGCGCATGTGTGCGTGTGTGTGTGTGTTTGTTTTTGTATAGGATATATTTAATACAAACAAATTATAAGTGAATGTAACAGTTTTACCTAAATCTGCATTCTGGGGGAAAAATATTACTTTGGAAATCAGAAGGGAGTAATTAAACTCAAAGTGGAGAAAGACGGAAGCCAGAATTCAAATAAAGGCTAAAGGATGATAGGGCTGAATAATAATATATGACATCAATAAACTTACCTGCTCTAGCATCTATACCAACTACCTAAGTTTGGTTTTACCAATTTGTGATTACTGATACAACCCAGAAAACATTCATTGAAAATATAAAATGTATCTAGCACAATCAATGTATATTGATTTGCTTGAATATCAGCCGAGCGCATGTTTAGTTGAAAAACATACATGCTCAAGATCATATAGGCCTACTAGCTATAAGTAGAAGTAAGTGGACTAAGCCTGAGAGAAATGAGAAGAGATCCTGCTCAGCGCTCAAGTCCAGACGAGAGCTCAATCATCTCACCACTTCAAGCCTGGAATTTTGTGAGCTTCCTTTCTCGAGAATTCATGACAGAAGGTGGGGGATAGTCAGTGTCAGCCACACTGAGTAGATCTTAAATGGGAAAGTTGTTTGCAGACCAGGGCATCTGCGTTCCTGCAAACAGGAAGTGTACTGTTGCCCAATCACACAAGGGCTATTTTCTGAGATGTGTACAACCAGGTCAGCTATTCCTAGCAATTCTCATGTGATGTTATTCATAGAAAATTATGCACTGTGGCTCAGTGTCAAGTTAATCATATTCATGATCTTCAATAATAGTTTATTGATGAAACTGCAATGAAACATTATCTTCAAAAGTCAATTTGCCAACTACTTTATTGTTGTCAATGAGGAAATAGTTTGATGGCACAGCTCAGCTAGTTCTGATTAGGAATTGTTTGTCTGAGTTAGACAAAGGGGAATCTACACAGGGCAATATGTGGTTGTTTATGTTTGCCTTTGTGGTTGGGAGTCACTCGGGCTGCTGGGAAAAGCTCTTTTCACACTCTCAGCCTCTCAGTGTCACACTGGTGTCAGAGCCACTGGCCCTTGTGTACCTCAGATTGCGCTCACTGTGGGTGCTCTGAAAGGAGAATGCTCTCCAGATATGTATCACTGCACTGTAAAACATTATTTATCCATCTGGAGCGCCTGCCACTGGATACTTCTGAAAGAGACGGATAGCTTCTAGATTTCTGGGCGTTGGAGGGTGGGGTGGTTCCACAATAACGCGCATGAGTACAAACAGAAAGATGCAGCTACACTGCACAATTAGTCATGACATCATGTCATTTAACCACGTTATTTTTGAGCAACTACCATTATAAGTTGAGAGCTCTCAATGAAAGGCAGTAAAGTTACTTGTCCAGACAGGTCAACTCACATTACAGTGTGCATACTGTTTGTGCCCCCCCCCCCCCCAATCAACCCTCTGTCACTTCTCTCCGGTGAATACACATCACACTAAGCGCTACGCTGTTGTTATGTCTTGGACTGACACCATTTTTATTTGTTTCCCTCCCTGTGGCAGCCTCCGGTTGCCTCCACCTCACACCCTATGGCTCCACCCAGCCCCAGCACCAACAACAGCAGCACCAACAATAGCAGCAGCAGCAGCAGTAGCACTGCAGGCTGGGACCAGCTCAGTAAAACCAATCTGTACATCCGCGGCCTGCCCCCTACCACCACAGACCATGATCTTGTCAAACTATGTCATCCGTGAGTACCACAGCTCTTATCTTTACAAATGATTGATCTGATATTGATTTTCTTTTGTGGCCATTGGCTGGGAAGTGTAGTTTTGAAGCTTAAGGATTTAAAGAGTGTAAGTGGTGCAATACCAGGTCAATTTTAAAATGTATCTTTGTCTGTGTTCTAGAGTATTATTAAGATGACTGATTGTTGTTTTGAGGTTAGATTGACATAAACTGTTTAAATGTAATAGTCACCCACATGCATAGATCCCAAAAAGTTATAATGTTGGGCATGTTTTTTTTAACTGTACGTGAGAATTTAAAATAAAGAACGGATAGGACATAAAGTTTTACATAAGTGCCTTTCAAGACCTATAGGAGCCGAGGTTCAACCGCAGGGAGTTCATGTCTTTAATGCAGAGTATAACAATTCAATGGGGGTTTCCCGGCTTTCAGCGAGAGCCCATTGTGCAATTTAATAACGTGTGTCTGCTGAACTCAAAAGAGCAGAAAAGAGATCTTAATATCTTTTTCTATTCCCCCTAACCCCATTTAAACCATCCCCCATCTTGAGTGATGCTGTCTTTGTAGGTAATTCAACTCCTCTAAAAGGGGCTATTTTACTAAAGTGCTCACCCTATTAAAACCCATAGTCCATTCTTACCCTTGTTTGTCCTCAGTGCCATTGCTTCATAGTACAGTGATACAGTTGAGCTTCAAAAACGTTTTGTCGCTGCAAATCCTTTTGGGCCGTTTATTCAGAACAGCTAACTAACACGGTTAGTTGTTTTTTGGTTGCAGATGTTCGTGTTTCCCAATACTGGACTGTCCCTTGGGGTACGTTGTTTTCTTGACGGGGGTGTAATTGAGCATTACCAACGTCTTACAATTTGTTGGTGTACAGCTAAACGACCGGCAAATGGCAAATACAAAGAACAAATTAGAGATCCATTATCTTTTGTACTAGGTTGCACTGTTAGTGTTACCGTAATTTGTCAAACTGAATGATTGTTTCTGCACTTGTCCTGACCTGAATGGGAATGTTGATTGGCTTCTAATTATTGCCATCTAATCTGATAATGAAGTTAAAATATAAATCTAATTGTAGTAGAAGAAATGACACTGGAAGTGAACCGTTTAAAACAACATTTATTTGATATATATTTTTGTTTGACACCCACAAAATGTCAGGCCATAGAGAACAAGTTCTCTAACATTGCGTTGTCATGTTCCTGACAAAATGAAGGGCTTTACTTTCAGGTTACAACTCAATTCAACTGGTTGTTTCTGCAGACCGACTGACAGAGCAATGCTTCTTAATGGAACTATCCAGCAATCAATACGTATGCAGTCGATAGTAAGACGAGCCTTTGGACGAGCCCTGTGTAATGGGATTAAGGCTAAGAGGAGAAGGCAGGTGAAATGGGAGCGCATTGTTCTGGCTGGCCTCTCTGTCAAGGAGAACATTCTGCCTGAGTCCACCTGGTGTTTGACCGGTTTCCCATGAGATGGTTAGAGCAAGCTAATGCTATAATAGATCACGAAAAAAAGACCATTTGGCTGGACCAGATGCTTGGGTTTCCTCTTAGAAGTCCCTGCTAAGTTGTTTGCGTAACGCTGACAATGCAAAACTATTTGCCGGTTTTGCATCGGTTAGAGTCATGTCGATGCTATTTCTACTTGCTCTATGAATGACAATCTACTGGCAGATAAAGAGTGTCCTCTCAGTCACCTCTCTGTGACCCAGATAGCTGGAGCTTGGGTGCTAATCCCTTGCCTATTTTAACCTCTTACTGTGAAACTTTCTGTTTCCCTCTGCCTCAGTCATAAGATGCAGAGGAAGCGGAAAGGGGTGTGCCTGGTTTTCTGCTGTTGATTCCTGTAATTGATTAATTTGGAGTCAATTAGTGGAAACCCTTTCTCCACCTGGCTGTTTCTCAGTGGAGCACAGAATCAGTTCACGCTATCTGACTATGGCAGTTGTAACACTGAACACATTCATGCAGGATAACGCTCATGTACGGTCATCAACAATTTTCCAGCCACCCACTCGTTTAAATATCTTATTCACCTTTGTAAAAATGTGTCTGCTCCATTAGTTTGTTCCCCAGAATTCAATTTAAAAAGTATACAAATATGTGGCTGGATTTATTATAACAATGTAGTTTATCAAAGGAAATAGCCATAGCCATCATTCAAAGTTCAAAGTTCAAAGTGTTTTATTTGTCAAATGCACAGTATAATACAGGATCATTCTGAGCAAAGAAATTCTTATGACAAGGCAGGCAACAACTACGTAGAACAGAGACAAAA
>JAVQJS010037297.1:0-12383 GCA_036024795.1 Galaxias rostratus
GAGAGAGAGAGAGAGAGAGAGAGAGAGAGAGAGAGAGAGAGAGAGAGAGAGAAAGAGAGAGAGCGAGAGAGAGAGAGAGAGCAGTACTTTCCATCAGAAAACTTTGCTTCTTCTTAGCCGCTCAATTAGACAGTTACATAAGTTTTTTTCCTGATACCCTCTTTTTGCATTGCAAATGCTTTCATTTTGACCCAGATCATGGGAATTACAGTAGGCCAAACTTATATCAAATGAGTCGTTCATTGTTATTAATAGTAGGCTAAACGAGTGATTACATCCCTTGTTTTTCTTATTTATGTCATTCGGACAGCATTTTAGAGTAGGAAGTAGGAACAAAGAGTAAGAATGACTCAGCAATTACGTAACATAACGATTAGAACAACAGTGTTTTTAATTACACCCTGCCGCTTCGCTTCGTAATGGTGCGACAGCGTCTTCAGGGCATTACCAGTTTAGCGAGTAGGAGAGGAAAGGGAACTGAAAGAGGGGTTTTTGATCTGAGGGACCGTAACTTCTGGAACACCTAGTCCTGTGATCTGGCACACATACTCCTGCCAAGAAGAGCCTTCATCACACAAAAGGATTAGATCGCCCAGTGTTAAGTGCCTTCAAATTATTAGCAGCTTCTTATACACAGTATAACAGCAATCCCAAAGACATTGATTGCAGGGAACAGTTCAAATATGATTTCCTTATAGCTATTAATATGTATGCCTTAAATAGAAGCACACCACTAAGCAGCTTATGATATTATGAAAAGAATGTTCCCTCAGGGGCATAATATGCCAGCAGTGCCAGTACGGAGAGATTCGTATTTACCGAGATTGGCTGTACCTACGTCAAGCTTTCTCCAAGCTGGTGGGAGGGAAGATGGGGCAGTGGCAACCGCTTGGTTTTGATAAGCACTTACCGTGAATAAAAGACAAGCATGAAAGTAAGGTTTAGCCTCTTTTAAAGATTCCCCGTGGAATGTAGAGGCAGATAGGGCAGGTGCCTTTGGTTCCGGACGTGATTAGCCGCCTGTGCGGCAATGTTCCCGTAGAAACGAGACATCGCAGAGACATTGTCCATGCTTGTCCAGGTGGGGGACCTGTCAGCCAAAAACCAGAGCTTAGCAACGCGGGGCTTGGAGCGAAAGATTAGGACCCGTGAATTCAGATTCTTCTTCTTCATTTTTTTTTTTTTAACATTTTTTGCTAATGCAAGCGTAATCCAAAAAAGAAAAAAGGAAACGGTTTTTTCTTCCTCCTTCCGACATCTTGAGTTTTTGTTGCTGTTTAACTCGTTTTTATCTTTATGTTCGATTCACAATTGAAATTCCCAAGCAGCCTTGGATTGCCATGCTCCTCTCTCGTTTATAGCGTTTCAGGCCCAAATCGTCAACATTTAGTTTCCTTAGGCTTGGTTTATGCACTGTGCTGTGTACAAATCCCAAGGAAAGTTTATACAGATGTTGGAAAAAGCAAAATACTGCTTTACTAGACAAATTTAAATGTAGGCTCACATTCACAGGATAGACAATTCATGTTCAAAATCTTGAATTTTATTAATTTAGGCCATTATCGTCTCAAACTATCACTTTAGTGGAAGTTCTACTCGTCAATAGTGGCCAGGTTGGTTTCCATGGAACTCTCATTTCACACTAATGAGCATAGATTGGTGTTTGGTGGGATGCAGAGAACCCTTGTTGTCTGAAATAATAATAATAGTACATTATATTTATAAAGCGCTTTTCAAAACACTCAAAGACGCTGAGGAAATGTCTGCCTGAACACTGCCAAGGCCTCGCGTTGTTAAAAAGTAGGGGAGAGCGGGGTAGGTCAAAACTGTGGGGAAGTTGAACCCACCCTCGTTTCAAGGGACAACTTTCTAAAGATTCCTTTTGGCCTATAACGCTCAGCTAAGTAAAAAACAAAACAAAACCAAAAAACACTTTTTTGCTGTTTAAAGTGATTTTCTTATCTTCAAGGAGTCATGATTCTTGTGTCTGAGCAATTACAAACAAGTTGGTTAAAATCTCACGTGTTAGTGTTTAATGAAGTTACAATATGAGACTATATTGTTAACAGGATGTTAGCTCTAAACTGCAGGATGATACTAAGTCTGTTAAAATGTCATGGGTGGGGTAATTTGAAACAATAACAGAAATAGACGGCAAAGGTGAAGGGAATGGCTCTGAAAGGGTCCAAACTAACACATAGAAGTAGCCCAGTTCTGTGGTGACAATTGCAGTTGATATTGTTCTTAATTTATTTATTTTTTACTTGATTTTGTTCTAAAAATTTAAAATGGCCTTAAAGAAATATGTAATTTGAAGATGTATACAAATAGTGTTGCATTTGTCGTGCCTTGATATAGCTTCAGGCCCATACGAAGTGACGATTTTCAGCTTTAATTCAACACAATCAACGGCACAATTTATCCACGTGTGGCTCAACTCGTCCTCTGCCGAAGTTCGACTTACCCCTCATATTTCGAAAACTGTTCATTTTAGATCCAAAGTTATTATTACTAGGGATGCGCCACATCCTGAAATATAAGTCCACCATTTTGTTGGAGACTTTACTGTCATGCCCTCACTTTAAAGATGCCTCAAGTAAAAACGGGCTCAATTCACCCCGCTCGCCTCGACGGACATATCATAAAGCAAAACCAAAAAGTCCAATCACGAATTCTGGTCTGGAGTGATTACTTTCAATAATTATAGGCTTCTCATTTCAATAGGCCCACTTGCCTATTACTTGACCAAAAAACTATAGGAACGTTTTTTTTTATATATAAAAAGGTCAACTGTGTTAGAAAAGCTATAAATGGTCCTTATACAGCTATCGAGAGTCATGTCAGACATAAAACAACTGTTTCAATTACCTTCATGAAAAATGGCGAGAGGTGACAGAGCTACGAATCTCACAAGACAAATGATGTGTACAGCAGGCAGACAGGCTTTAATGTTCTTGACTGCTCCATTGATCCTTCTCACAAAACCACTTTGTTCGTTGCTAGGCAGCCTATACACTTGACCATTTTTTATTTTTTTACCAGAAAAAGAACAACAAAATAATACGGTAATATGCATGCTAAAATGAGACCCTAGTGTCTTTTAACAAGCTCTGACAATGTGCCTTCTGACCCCGGTGTTTGCCAACTCAATTATCCTTCTATCTCAAAGTGAAATTCATTTTGTCATCACCTCACTTTCCTGTTCGTCCTCCAGGAGGAGATGAAAGGAGGTGAGAGGTGCAGCAGGAGCTGAAAATGAGGGATGGAGAAAGAGTCAAAGAGTTTCATTTATAAAAAGAGGGAGGAGGAATTACCAGCACATTTATCAATAATGGGGAAATAATGAAGAAAGATTAAAGCTGTCCCGAGTATTTTAGAGGTTCCAAATGGATACAACCAGTCCTGTGGGTTGACAATGGTCCGCCGAGCAACCAGGATGTCATTATATTCCCCAAAACTGAGTGTGACCATTTCAAAAGCCCTTCTGCTGGTAACAGGGAGGGACATTTGAATCAAGGTCTACTTTTTTACAATTTGTGCACTTCCTTTTATACGTTTTGTGCCGTAGCACAGATCCAGTGAAAGGTCTCGGTGTCGTGTGTTGTCGTCTAACAACGTGTTACAACTTTCCCAATCCCAGGGCCTCTTATGCAGCCTACTATCCCACTAACAACTCTGGAATAGGTAGGCCAGAGAAATGCATTCAACTTCCAAACGTGGACAAACACACACACACACACACACACACACACACACACGCACACACACACACACACACTTTGTGTTTCCAGGTAATCTTAAAGCTGGGCTGGCTAGTAATCCATATGGCTTTCTGATAAATTACATATGAAGCTTTGCTATCAACTCAATGTAGCAAGGACTAATACTTTAATATGCATGTGTATGTTCTTGTTGGCATTGTTTGGGAGGCTGTGTAGTCTAATGACATCCCAGAGCTGGACTTACAGTGTTCCTCTTCCATCGAGCGCATAAGCCACGGGTTACAAACAACCCGTTGACCACAGAAATCCGCCTTAACACGAGACATGCGGCCACGTCTGTTGCCTGAACATGTTCATTTCTGACGACGGCTGCAAACCGTCGCACGGGCCTCCTAAGCCGTGCGGATTGAGGAAACCGGGAGACACAATGTTCTGGTGTTTATCAGCGCCAGCTATTGGGTACCTAAGCGTGTAGGGGGGAAACCCATGGAGAAATATTACTCTCCGTAAAGCTCCAACTGTGAATAACACAAGCCGTGCAATTTAAGCAAGAAGGTCATAGCGGAGTACAGCAGGGAAAACCATTGGGAGGGGGAACATAAAAAGCCTGGGCTTTCTGAGAGAGTGAAATAGATGAGAGATGAAGGGAGATGAAGAGTTGACGGGCAACCTAGGCGGCTCCACAAAAACTAATGAATATCCCTTGGTCTGCAGCGATTTCGAGGAACTGTCATTTTGAATGAAGTGAGATAAAAATTATATTTCTCAACCCCAGATATATATATATATATATTTATAAATATATATAGAAAAACGACCAATACAAAAGCAGCCAGGACATCTGTCTGCCTGATGCTTCCCTCAATTCAAGACAGGGCTTGACAGGTTCCAGCGACCAAATGTCAATCCAACTGGAACATCAAAACAGAATGATTAGACATACAACATACATGACACAAAATATAAAAATGCTGCGGCATTGAGATGCAATAGGCCGGAAATGTATTAAGCCATACACTACTTAAACCATGGAATTGTTTTTATATATGGACTAGACGAACTTTACAGGAGCGTTACAGAAAAGGCAAATAACCAATGAAATCAAAATGAGGCTGTGTAGAATCACCTGTTTTTCTTCCCCTTCTATTGTTATTATTTCTCATAATATACCCCGACAAAACTTTAGCTCAACTGAACTTTTACACTTTCTTAGCATTCATCTAAGCCTCTGTAAAATATGGCTCCACGCAAAATAGTGTCCTTCAGAAAGTAATACAGTCTCCGTCTATAGTCTTGATGCCATTCCCCTGAATAAATCCAGCACATCTATTGAATCTCATTCATTTCACAACACAAGCCTCCCATTCAGAAAGGAGAGAAAAGAGTCTGAATTACTTTGCGCTGAAGAGTTGCCCCGTATAGAGAGGAATTAAGGACCAGTTGCCAATATTGTGGATCAACTATGCTCAGAATAAAAGGGGCATTCTTGTGTTACCTGGCTGGGGAATAAAGCCACAATGGGCCTTGAACAGGGACTACGGCACAATTGATGGATTGGTTTTTACTTCAGGGACCTTGGAGTTTTCAGAACAGACAATGTCGAGGGAAGACATGCATAAAGCGATAAATGGTTTGAATAGACGTTGTATCACCCTTTACACCCTTTGTGGCGAGAAACATAGGTGCTGTTGAGCTTACCTCAATAGGTGACCCCAATCTCAAATTTTCTCACTGGAATAGCGTGGGGAAGTGGGGGATTGGGAGCTTGCTTTGAGAGCGGTTATTTGCATTGTTCCACGGACATTTCTGCACGGCTCACAACTTTGAAAGTTCTCCATCCCATTTGTTTACTTGGGTATTTTTCGGATACCAAAACCAAACCCCCCAAAAATTATTTAGGGGAATCGTGCACCAGAACTGTCGAGAAATAACGAAAATAACATGTGATGCTGAAGAAGCACCTACAAAAAAACATGTTTACATTCCTCCCCTCTGATTGAGCTACAAGACTTTACACACTGGACACACAGCAAAGTCGTTAGGGTTACAGCCGTGTGGTTTGAGCTGCAGCGAGCCAAAAGCTACGAGAGACTTTCCCAGATGAACAACACTCCCTTATTTTCACTCTGAATAATCACGGCTCTGTATTCTTGTCGGCGCGGTACGCACGCGTCCCGACTTCCCTCAGAGGTACTCCCTCTCCCACCTGAGTGACACTCGTCGGAGCTCTGCATCGGTATCCAGCCCCTCTAACGGCAAGATAAGACCCTTATCACCTCCGAGAGTGGAGATTTGGCCTTCGTCCGAGGGAACCGACGGAGCAGGAAAACCACTGTCTAGACACTTAAGGTGAGCGAAAGGCAAGAATGCTCTGTTTGACAGCACCTAGTAAAGGGGTGTCGTTGAAGCACGGAGAGTTGGGAGGGCTGCCGTCCAGACAATGTCACTGAGCTAGACCATCTCGCCAACGCCGCTTTCCAGCAGTCATTGCCTGACCACTTACCATGAGTTTAGTGGGGAACGAACGGACACACACACAGAGACACACACACACACACACACACTCACTCTCAGACACACACAAACACACACACACACACACACAGACACAGACACACTCACTCACACAGACACACACACAGACACACACACACACTCCCACACAGACACATACACACACAGAGACGCACTTATACACAGACACATTCACACCCACAGACGCGCACACACACACTCACAAACAGACACACACACAAAGACACACTCACACAATGTTAAATGCAACACCTTGTCACTTTATTTCAAAATGGCTATTTGCAAGGTTTTAGATTTAGTATCTCGTTTTCTACTCAACTCCTGACACGGTATTTCGGTATTATTTAGAGGTGAAGTACAGACAGTTCCATTAACAACACACCACAACCTCCATGGAAAATGCAAGCACCATTGAGCAATGAACATTGGACGAGTGTTTATATCAAATCTGGTACAGAATGGCTCAGACTACTTTCTCAAGGTGGTGTGCTATTTTACCATGAGCCATTTTGGTTTGGAGGGGTGTGTGTGTTGGGGGGGGGGGTGTCAGGGGTGGCTGGGTGGGGTGTATGATTAATTTTGCAACCATTCGAAATTGCCTTTCTGTGTTTGGTGGGACACTGTATTTGGCTTTCGCTTCTTTGTGTGTGTGTGTGTGTGTGTGTGTGTGTGTGTGTGTGTGTGTGTGTGTGTGTGTGTGTGTGTGTGCGTGCCTGCGCCCGCGCGCGTTTGTGTGAATATGCGGCCTTTCCCCCCCCGTCTTCTCTCCAATGCCTGGCTCTGCCATATTCGGTCTCGTCCATGCATTTTCTGGCTCATGGCTGTCTCATGGAAAACAGGATATGAACATTTGTGAAAGGTCCAAATGAGTCACATATTGCTTTTTTTAATATGGAAATTTGTGCTCCAATATATTAAAGCGGTGTGGGGAAGCTGGTATGGGACTTTTCATATTTAAAACTCAAGTTATTATTACATTTGTTTGTAAATGATATGTAATATATGGATATAAACAAACTGATGTTAATTTGTTGTAAAGGATAGGTCTAAGACACAATTTTAACTGGTATAAAAAAAATGAAAACTACCCTAACATTCACATCCATAATCCTTATTTGACCAATGCAGGTCAAAATAAATCATTAAAGAGATATATTCTCAGTGTCTGTTAATTGAACTAAAAGTGTGGAGACTTTCCAATCCCTGCAACAGACAACACATAGGGGAGGTGGGCTCTGAGGATAAGAAGGAGAAACGATTCTATTCCAAAGTCTTTCAACTCCATCTAGTGGACACCTTTCAAAGTAAAATGATCCTTATAGCTTATTTATGCGCCTGTTCGGTTAACAAGCTCAACGGTAAGTTAGCAGGCGACTGTACGAGGAATCCTGAATCATAAAGCAAGCACGTTGATGACTAGCATGTGTCACATTAAAAAGCAACAGGTATCAAATACTACGTGAATGGACCTGCTATTAAGATTCAACATAGGAATCAACGGAGAAGAGACACAAAGTACAAAGTTCAAAGAGTTGTATTTGTCAAGTGTACAGTATAATACAGGATCATTCTGAGCAAAGAAATTCTTATGACATGGCAGGCAGCAACTACGGAGAACCAGCTTATGACACCTGTCATAAGGTAACATAAGATGTCCAGTTTAAAGGTATGTATGATTAATTTTCAAGCAAAAAATTATTGTTTATGTTGTTGTTGTTTTTATGTTAATTACATACCCACTTGAGGATATCATAAAACCAAACGCTCATAGAGAACGTGCGCTTTATATATGAGCTCCCTTGGCACTGCATTCAGCTTTTTAAAAATCTAGAGAGGCCTGCCTATCCCCAACCAATCAGGAGAGATTCGCCTGCCCGTTAATCACCTCATATTCACACTCCTTGGTAAAATCCATGTTTACAGCGTCTCCCTCTAAACGAGCTGGTAGTTACTTTTGTCCGCTACGCGAATTGTAACAGGTAGTTACTATTTGCAAGGAGGCTGAAGTAGTTGCGTGTCGTTGCAAAGGACGTCGGTTGCCAAATCGCCAAACCAGTTTCCGACAGATTTATGTCAAAAGGTTCGTTTTCGTCATTGTTCGTTTACGTATGCGGGATATACTGAACGATGTATAGTAGCTATGGTGCCAATCACAGCTAAATAAAACGGATTGTCAAATTATCAAATGACTACATTGTTTCTGTTAACGCTAACTTACTGCATGTCTTCCTATGGAAATTATCATTAGTGTTGTCTGTGCTCTTCGCTTTGGTGTAAACCACGCAGTTTTACGGCGTCAAGCATCGGACTTTCGGGATTATTTTTTGTTTCTCACCATGTAATCAAACATGGCTTTATGCGTTGTTGGTGAAAACCAAAAATATGCACAGCAAACACATGATTCATAAAACACTGCCATGCTCAGGCTCATGAAGTCAAGGCCACAGCAGCCACAAGCATGTGTGGGATGGCTCATTGAGGAAGGCTAGGGACCGAGGAAGGTTGGCCATTTTGAGTGTGGAACATGAATTCCCAACAAATTGCATCTTTAAGTGGAGGCAAAAAAATCCTCCCACTCAAGTGTCCTATCCATCGTCTGAACAACTGAACAAGACAAAGTCTATCTGAGGCCTCCAGTGCATAGCACCTTGATTCAGCTCTTCAAAGTAAGACAATATTTTCCCCTAAAATCACGTTTATATCTTAATCTGACAGCCATAGTCGATTAGAAGGCATGAAAATTGCTTTTCTCCCCAGTAGCTGTCTTTGGAAAATTATCTTAATTATGTCAAGATTATGCCTCTAAGCTTTGTTAAAAAGTGTTACTTTTCAGGCAGGCACACATATGAAGGCTTTGGAAGGCTATGAATGATTCACTATAAACTGCACAATGAAAGGTGCAGGATTTTTAAAGTAAAAAATGCCTGTTGTACACAAATGGGAAAAGAGATAAATAAAAGCCCATGTCAAAAGATACATTTTGAAACGCTTATTTATTTTTGAAACTCACTTGTAGGTCTACCAAATAAAAAGCAGCTATATTATATATTGTTTAAAAGTATGATGGAAACCTTTCAGCAAAAATATAGCCTGAATGTAGACATTGTGTTCGTGAATTTAATTCAATTTGTGAGTAATTTGTGTGCTCATGTCATCGTTTATTGTCAACCAATGCCGCAAAATATAGCAAGATCGACTATAATACAATGCTTGGGAATTTGGCAATTACCGCAAGAAAATCTGTTGTTCGCATTTGAAGGCAAAAGACATCTGCGTTGGCCGGGAATCGAACCCGGGTCAACTGCTTGGAAGGCAGCTATGCTCACCACTATACCACCAACGCTCGATGTACACTATGCAGGAATAATTTAATACAATCCTGTACATACGATCTCTATTGCTTGTGACAATTTAATTCATTTTGGAAATAACAAGTACTTCATGTTAAACAACCTTACGTGCATAGCAACAGTATCAGGGCAGTATATTCATCTGAAAAATGTCATTCTGCATGTAGGTACAGTTCACGAAAGAACGAATCTTTCACATTTCATGACGGCAAAAAGCGAGGGCTCGTCCGGGATTTGAACCCGGGACCTCTCGCACCCAAAGCGAGAATCATACCCCTAGACCAACGAGCCATATATATATACACCAAGGTATATCAATATATAAAGCCATTCAGGGAGAGTGGGACGATTGCGTGGTATAAAGTGTTTTTTATTTTATAAATCGCTTTGTAGCAACACAGTGGCGCAGTGGTTAACACTATTGACTCGCAGCAAGAAGGTCCTGAGTTCGATCCCCACTTTGACCCAAAAAAAACCTTGCAAAAAAGTTTGCAAATTCACCCCGTAATCGCGTGGGTTTCCCTCCGGTTTCCTCCCACAGTCCAAAAAACACGCCTCATTCTCCTGCCAGTGCCCTGACCAGTCACTGACAATTTATCTGAAGTTGGTCTGTGTGTTCTATATCTGTGAGAAAGATATAATATATATGTTGGCTGCCGTGGTATCACTCAGACTGAGTGTACTGTTTGATTGTTGATAATTCAGTGTATGATAATAATTGGCTAATTGTGTAAAAGCGCTTTGAGTATCTTGATAAAGCGCTTCAAACTAAATAAAATGAATTAAATTAATTAATTGTCTGTACAGCAAGTGTAGCTTGAAGACATCGTAGTGGTATTTCAGCCACTTTTAGCTGACACTCGTCAGTCGAAAACTAATTTGACAGTGTAAGTTTGATTATAGTCCGTCTTTTTGAAACAATTGTTTCATGGCCGGTTAGCTCAGTTGGTTAGAGCGTGGTGCTAATAACGCCAAGGTCGCGGGTTCGATCCCCGTACTGGCCACTTCTTTTGGCCGTTTACTTCTGACATAGGTATCAGCAGTTTGACCATTTGCTCGGATGGATCAGATAAAATTCCAGACGCAGTAGCGGCCCTAACTAATTTCCATCACATGTTTCTTACCTTGCAACTTCTACATGATAAAAGACAGTTGATATCTCACATAAATCAATATAGTCGTAACGACTGCGGCCCACAAACTAATGCAAGAGCATGTTAGTATTCACTGTTAGGTTGCAATTTTATAGTTGCAACTTTTTTTTGCATAACCGTTTGAAATGAGTGCCAACTTTAATTTCGGGACTCTGGCTGGAAAGGGTTCATCCGGGTGAACCTCCGAAATGTTTATATACAATGAGTTACCGCAAAAATGATTTATGAAAACATAGCTTACCTTTCGTCTTCCGTGGGCAAACGACAATTGTAGGCCTAAATTACAATTGCTAAAATATTTAGCATTCGGCTACATATTTATAGAATCAAAACGGAGGTCTTGGATCTAGGAAAAGTTTCACTTAGTATTTGTTTAATTCTTTGATTGGTATTTAAAGTGGCATTAGGTTGAAATTACGTAGTTTCTGGTTTCAGAAATGTAATTTTCTGCAGAATTTCATTTTTACCTAACCGTCCAAAAAACAGACGAAAGCCAGAAGGAAAGAACGTGGTGATCACGTACGCAAGCATGATCAACTCGGAATTTGCAGACGACAGAAAATGATCTGAATATGCCCTTGTGAAAAGTTGCCTATTGTGACTCTAAACTTTAAAAAGAAAAAGTAACGACAACACATCAAATACTTGATTTTCGATTTTTATTGACTTTTTGGACAATTCCATTTCCAGTGTCATCCATAATCGTTCACTTCTTTTCTATGGTTTTTGCATAATCTTTCATATAAGGCTAGAATGATACAGGCCACAATGAGACGGGGGTCACCATATTGTTGGGAAACAGAAAACGTAACTGAATTAAAACAAAGGGAACGGGAAAGTTTTCAAAACAAAGCTTCACATTTTTCTCTGAAATAGTACAGCTTCTTTCCGAAATGACGTCGTCCCAATCTGGACCGCATCATTCTAGAGATAAGGCTGTTAATAGGGCCGTTGCTATGTTGATGGGACAATCTGCATAGCAACTGGAAGACGTAGGGACTGGACACTGACCCCCATACTAAAGATGAACACATTACATCACTAGACATTTAAATTGGCACAGAATGGTCTGCTCTTTTTGCTTACAAACATGATCAAAGATATTCGTTTTGTTGAATTTTTTTTTCTCTCTCACCAGAGTTAAACTTCATTTTTGAATGTCAAAAACAAAACAGTCTGAGGGCTTCGTATAAACAGTTAGTGTAAGGTGTTGGTTGAAACATTGGAGGTCTGGTTCTAGTGTTTGCTAAAGAGGATTTACAGCTCCCAGATAGATCTCCAAGGCATCGGGGCAGTTTGAGCGTGTGCCATTCTGTAGTGGATGAAACCTCAAAAGAACTTGGACCAATTCATAAGGCTGCGTGGTTTGCCACTACCTGACCGTATTCACACGAGCACAGTTACAAGCAGAAGTGGAAACACCAACAGGAGTCACACAAAAAAAAAAAAAAAGGAAAAAAAAAAGATAGGACGAACATCTGACCGAATCCGCACACGATAGCTACGTGAGGAATGCAGGGGGGGTGGGGGGGGGGGGGGCAAATGGGGGCAAACCACCGCCCACCCAGGTTATCAAAACAACAAGTTTTAAAAAACCCCCCCCCGGAATGCCCCCCCCGGGG
>JAVQJS010037329.1:0-10030 GCA_036024795.1 Galaxias rostratus
GGCCGTCGCTTAAACGGGGCGACGCTCTGTGCGTATCTTTTCCCCCGGGGAGAGGAGAGGAAGGCTTGGGAGAGCTGCGTTGGATTAGCTCACAATCAGTGATTTATCTCACTTTTTCCTCTGGTCGGAGTGACACCACGCCTCTGACTCGCACAGTGACCTGGTGTGGAGGCTAGGCCAGGCCTAGTGGAGGCTAGTGAGGGTGTCGGGAGCGAGGGTGGTTTGTGTTCTTTCCAATCCCTGTTTGAACTTTCTAACACAGCAGTGGTATCTATTGTGGCCCGCTTGGGCCCGCAGTGCAATAACCTCATTCGAGAATCATTTTGGAGTCTCTTTGGACAGCACTGAATACAATAAGACTCAAGACTTCATCTCAAAAGAGCAGACGCAATGTTTTTGTTCACCAGCATGAAATACGGACTACAATGGGTTGAAGATACACGGACATGAGAGTGTCCACAGCCAGAGATCGCATTGAGGCGCTGAAACTCTTTTCACACTACACATCTCGAATAGCAAAGACAATCCCCGATCCCTCAAGGAAAACAAAATGCCCGCTGCTCAGCGGTCAGTGTACAACGAGCCCGTCTCGTTTCTCCGCGCCAAAGAGTGCCCGGCTCAACTGGCCGTGAGCCAGTCTCTCTTCGGGGGAAACGTGCGGAGGGGGGGGGGGGTGCGTACGTGTCGTGTGTGCTTCGAGGGAAGCCGCGATGTGTGTCACATCGGTGTGAACTTTGACACCACGACTGTGAACAGTGGAGGGAGTTCAGGTATGGCCACGGTCCCGGTGTTTCGTTTGCTCACGCACAGCCGCGCTTTTGTAGAACCCGTGGTTCTGTTTGCGTCACGTTTCACTATGACGACGGGGCTGCATGTTAACCGATCACGTTGTACCTTCGGCCGGACAAGCTATAAGATACAAATACCACATAAATCTGTAAAAAAAAGATAAAGAAAAAAATAAGAACATGAAAACCTACAAATGTGCAAAAAAAAAAAAGTGATTTACACCTTGTAATAAAACAAACATGGCTGCAGATCATTACTTGACATGGATCCAACTTTCCCTACAACACATCCTGGAAACCTACATGGCAGCAGGAATGCTTGGCATGCGTGGGTGGATGTGGAATATTTTCAAAGGGTCCACCATACAGGTGTGCTACCCCTGAGGGTCTTGACAGATAGGAAAGGTCTTTGGCTTCAGGCTCCCAAATCAAACCCGTCAGCTACGGGATGATGAATGCGTGTTAACAGATGATAGATACCTCTCGTGGTATCACTGGCGAAAGCCATGCACAAAGGAACCTGCCCACTCTTGCAACGGGAAGGGCTTTGAAATACGGTCGTTGTCCTGGCTACGGGGAGGGCATTGAAATACGGTCGCTTTCTTGACAACTTGTCAAACCTTTCGTCATTAATATAAGATGTGTGTTGTTCATAAAAAAAAAACATAACAAATGTAGCAAAAACATGTCAAAGTGAGACCATAAATGATATAACAAATTCCAGATAGTCTAATCAAAACACAATGTTCCGTGGGAGATAGCGAGACGGGTTGGGAGGGTAATAAGCATCTCCGCTGCGGTGATGCCACGACGACGGAATGTTCCAGATGCACCTGAATGATGTCAACGGCGAAACTAAATTGAGTTAAACGGCGAGCCGCGGAGGAGCTCCCAGGCATACCAGGGCGCAGTGGAGGGGTCGGGAAAGGTCGCGTCTCCGTGCACGTTAGCCCGTCAAACGAGCGGCTACCGTGTCCCTGCTCCGTTTTAGATACGCTCAGTGCCTCAGGCGGGAACGAAGCAAAGCATAGGAACTCAGCCTACTTCTGGGATTATCATAGAAAAAAAGAATTATGTTTATTTTTGTGCGGAGGGGCCTGAGGATATCGGAGCACCTGATTTTTAAAAAGAAAAGAAAAAAAAAAAGAAGAAAATCTGGGAAATTCTGACATGAAGTTTCTCTCCCTCTCGATTTTTCATGCTCAAACAAGAGTTTGTATTAACTTTATGCTACATGCAAAATCGTTATGTAGTATATTGTGGGCAAATGACTATGTTTTCATAATGAGTCTTTCGGTTTTAGAAATTCAAGATGGAGTGTTATTGACTCGGTGACAGTGGCGGTGTTTCAAATGGAGCCATCGCCGTCACACTAACCGACACCTCGCACGTCGCCGTTCACGGCGTGCAAGATCGCCATAGCAAAGAGGTCGTCATGAAAACAAGGATCTCGGAGCCCTCAGAACCCAGAACAAAAGAGCGGGGGGTGAGCCCTCCTTTCTGCGTGTAACGCGTGTGTGAGCGTTGAAGTCATGTTTTCTGGAGGTAACATCTGCTGGTGGTTAGAGCAGCGCTTGGGCTCCGCTATACCCAGCATGAGGTGAGGTCAGCGGGGCCTGGTCGGCGGCCCGATAGCCCAGTTGATCCAAGGGGGACCGGCTGATCCCCTATAGATGAACACGCCTTAACAAAGGGGTGTGTGAAGATGCTGACCCCCCTATAGATTGACCTTCTTATAGAGAGGGGTGTGTGGAGACTGACCCCTATAGATTAACATGCTTTCAGAAAGAGCTGTGGCGATATGATGAACCCAATAGATAATAATAATAATAATAATACATTATATTTATAAAGCGCTTTTCAAAACACTCAAAGACGCTGAAATGAACATGACTTAGAGGGGATTATGGACAAAAGTCCCTCCATAGATTTAACATGTTGTAATAAATGTGTAAATAAGTGTGTGGAGGTTTACCTCCCATAGATTGTAGAGGGGTGTGTGGAGACTGACCCCTATATATGTACATGCTTTAATAAAGGGGTGTGTGTAGACTCACCCTTATTGATATGCTTTTAGAGAGGGGTGTGTGTAGACTGACCCTTATTGACATGCTTTTAGAGAGGGGTGTGTGTAGAGGTCACCAAACCGTCAAAGACTGTCACTGCCACTAAACAAGGTTAAGACACGCATAGAGCGAGAAGGAGAGAGAGAGGGTTAGCGCATCAGGAAGAAAAGGGAGAGAGACGTGTGTGTGTGTGCGTGTGTGTGTGTGCGTGGGCGCGTGTGTTTGAGCAAGACCCGCTGTCTGTTCCCAGTTCTGTCCACACATAGCCTTTCGAGTATGTCATGGCAGGCGCTGCTTGCCAGAGGGCCCGGTCGAGGAAATGATTACATGCAGCTAAAATGCATCCCACAACAACGGATTAACGAGCGTAAAATTAAAAGGCGCCGTGACGCCGCGCTCCTCAAACGGGCCCTTTGATAACCGGGAGGCAAGGTGGGAACTCCTCGTTTTTGTCTTTTTTCCCCGGTGCAGACGAAGCGATAACCGTTTCCCCCTCAGAAGCCTGTTTTCTCTTCCCACTGTGATAATGTGGTGTGAAGGCCCCGCACTCACCACAGAAGCTCTGTCTTAAAGGGACCTTTAAGGGACGTTCTCTTAAAGGGATATTTCACCCGTTTGGTTTGAGCGACGTGTGTTGTCGTTTAGGCTGAATTAAGCTAATTTACTGAACAACTTCGGTTCACAGGACCAATGTAAGTGAAGAATGCTTTATTATACGCTGTGATTGACATCCATTATGTATGGGCTGGGGATATGCATTAGGCAGTGGAGGCTGCTTTGAAGGCCACACCTGATGTTGATTTGATTCAGATTAGATTTTCCCTCACTTTGGATTTTATTCATTAAATAAATAAAAATAACATTTATATATATATATATATTACATATATATCTGTTTGTTTAAAGCTTTAAAGACTTTACACCTGCCTAAAGCTATTACACATCACTCCACGTGTAAATTACTGTTGCCAATTCCAATAGACTGAAGCACTTTTTGTTCAGTGTGCACAAAGCCCAAAATATAATTACACTTCCTTTGATGCCAAATGTTACGTCCAGCCGTTTATCAGTCAAAAGGGAAAAGGCGCGATGGTGTAAAGAAACCCCAAATGAGCTCAAAGTGTTCCTGGAAGACCAGCGACTATTATTCAGCTAGGATACGGTACACCTCATACCGCCTCGGATCATGGCGGGGAAAAAACGTCGGATTACTCTTTGGAGAATTGTCTCCGTCAAATAACCCCGGGAGTCGACGATGTAAGAGTACACCTCAGAAAAGGCATCGAGCCTTCAGAGTGTAACGGAGCACTTTGCAAATGTCAACAAGGCCTGTGCCCCCCCCCCAATCTTTAGACTGATGACAGTGGCAGATGTTCTGAGGCAGAGAGAGAGAGAGAGAGAAAAAAACCCGTAGCCCAGGTCTCTCGCCAGCAGGCGTTCACTCTGACACTTCAAAAACACCTGGAGGTCTGCCTCGCCGTTTCCACGCCGACGCGCCACCTCGTTGCACAGGGTTGGACCCCACGTTCGGCCGTGGTGTTTCCTTGCGTTCGCTCGCTCGGTTGGTTGGTCTGTCCTCGTTTCACATCTCTCTCTCTCTCTCTCTCCGTCCGGAACTTTCTCACTGGCCTAACGAGCCGGACCCTCACGGAGAGAGGGATTGTTGTTGGTGGCAGCAACCGACTTCCTGACACACTCAAGTGACGGAGCGCAGAACATCCACCCCCACCCTTCCCCTTCCCCACCCTCCCAGCCCGGCCCCAGCCCACTCTGCAGAACATCCCCCTCCCAACCCTCCTCCAGCCCACTCTGCAGAACAGCCCCCCCACCCTCCCTGCCCCGCTTCGGCCCGCTCTGGACACCAGCGCCAACCCAAACACCGCCTAACGCCTCCGATAGCACGGCCACCACCACCGGGGCCCCGACTGACAGAAGGCTGTTTCCTCTCTGCCGCAGCGATCAGTGAAACATCGCTCACAAGGCAGGGGGGAGCGCCCGGGTCCGTACCCAGAAATCGAACGCGCCCTTACACGGCACGTGCGGTCAGTCACCCCTCAAGAGGGGTCCTAATCTTAGGTTGCCTGTGCGACCGCCTGTCTGTTTCTCACCATCAGCTTCCGCCATGGATGCAGAGGAGAAGAGCAAAGCAAAGAGGAGGAGCCACACGTAGTAACAGAGTACCAGAGACCTTATAATATTTAGCCTACGGAGCGACAGCAAGCACACTCCGGTCAGATAGGGAGGGAAAAGGGCACTCGAATCCAGGAAACCGCACAGCCATTCCCTTATAAGGGTACTCCTCTCGTCCGAGCCGTGTGGCCAACACCAGAGTGTGCACTTATTGGATTTTGGAGAATTATTACTGCAACAACAACCAGCTTATTCCCTTTGGCCCGCTCGGCCGTAGATACAACCCTCGGTGACCAACCAATCAGAGGGGCTCAACCACATGACTACGTGTAGAGCACGTCAAATGAATTCAATGTATTGTTATACATACTATATATATATATATGTATATGTATATGTGTGTGTGTAGGCATACTGTTCTGTTTTTACTCTGCCAGTGTCGTTGTCTGCTTTCAATTTTTTTCCCTGCTTCCTGCCATTTTAACACTCCCGTGAACATTTACAACTTCCGTGGCAGTTTGGACACCGACTTTTTATGCGCCCCCGCTCCAGCAGGCTGGGGGGTGAAGGGGGGTCAATGTCACAGGGTTACGGTTACCTCTCCCGCTCCTGCTCCAGCAGGTTAGGGTTAAAGGTTAACAGTAGGATTAGGGTTTGGGAGGGGGGGGTCAGGGTTTGGGAGGGGGGTCAGGGTTTGGGGGGTTCTGTCACCCACCTCTCCCGCTCCTGCTCCAGCAGGTTGGTGAAGTCGTCGCTCTTCCTCATGAACTCGCCGTGGTTCTTCTTCTCGTCCTCCAGCCGGCAGAGGGACTGCTTGTTGGACTGCTCCGCCAGGAGGAGCTGCTCCAGCATGCGCCGGTGGCTCTCCCTCTGTTTCTCCACCAGCTTGTCCAGCTGAGGACACACACACACACAGACACACACACAGACACACACACACACAGGGAGGATTGTGAGGGATTTGACGCCCTTGGAGCCTTGAGTATTGGCACGCTGTCCTGCAAGGTTCGAAAAGGTCCTTCTTTAGTAAAAGGCCGGAAAGAAAGAAAATGTATACCAATTTGGGTTTTAGGTCATTGGAAGAAAGTGACACTCATTCGAAATAGCTAATGGCTGACATTCTGTTTAGGTGCTTTATTTTACATTTGGAAATGTAGGAGCAATCTCCTTATCATTGTCTCAACCAACTACAGTACTGCAATGTTAATTTCTTTTGACCCGTTACGGTTCATTGGACGACCATGGCACAAGGACAATAAATCAGTTTAACAACACATTCTATACTCAAAGGCAGTGCAAAGCTTCCGAAGGCACACAAAGCCAGGAGCAACACAACCCAAGCTACCTCTGCCATGGGTCTCTCATAGATGTCCTCGCTGAAGACGTCCGTCTTGCCCTGGACAGTGTCTCTCTGCAGGGCCTGCAGGACGGGCTGGGGGGTGACAAAGCCGTACTTGGCCTCCAGCAGGGCCATGTCGATCTTCTCTGCCTTCAGCACGGTGATCACCTCGTCTCTGGCCTGGGAGAGATTAAAGGAAGAGTTTCTTCTAAGATGAAAGTCTTTTATAGATGAAATTAGTCAAACATTTAAAAACAGCGGGCTGAAGATCGATTTGGAGGTAGTGTGTGTCTTTGTGGGCATGCGTGCGTGCATGTGTGTGGGTGTGTCTGCAAATGAGCACTACTGATACAATGTTGAGTCCGCATCACACTCCATCCATCTTTCACTCCTCACCCCCCCTATCCCAAGCATCATCCAACCCTCCTCCTCACCGCACCTCCCCTATCCCCATGTTCCTCCCCCTCCTCCTCCTCTCCCTTCCTCCTCCTCCTCCGCCTCCTCCCCTGTCCCCATCCTCCTCACCCTCTGTCCTCACCCACCTCGTTTCCCTCCTCCTCCCCTCTCCTCCTCCTCACCCTCTGTCCTCACCCACCTCATTCCCCTCCTCCTCCCCTCTCCTCCTCCTCACCCCTCTGTTCTCACCCACCTTGTTCTCCTCCTCCTCACCCTCTCCTCCTCCTCACCCTCTGTCCTCACCCACCTGGTTCTCCTCCTCCTCCCATCTCCTCCTCCTCACCTGCAGCTCCCCCTCCAGCATGCTGAGCAGGAACAGGAGGTCGTCTCGGGAGAGGTCCCTGCTCTTCCCGCCGGGCATCCTCTCCTTCCGGGCGCCGCCGGCTCCGCCCACGCTGCTCCCGCCCCCGGCACTCTCGCCGCTGCTCCCGCTGGCCTCCTTGGCGCGGCGTTTCCGCTGGACGGTGCCCGTGTCGTCGGGCGGCTCCCGGGACCGGCTGTCCTTGCTCCGCCCCACCGCCGGGGGCTCCTCCCGCTCGCCGACCCGCCGCCGCGGGCGCTCCCGCTGCAGGGCCAGCTTGGCCTTGGCATCCTCCAGGCTATTGCTACGGGAACGCATCCTGAATCACCTGGGGGGGTTAAGAAGAGGTGGGGGGGTGAATGGCGTGGGACAGGTGGTGTGTGAATGGGCGGGTGTGTCCGGAACACTCCTTGTCAGCCAAAAAAAACAAACACAGAGATCTTTTATTCTAAAGCTCAAACTATCCACAGAACTTTCTTTACTGGTCGACTTAAGTTCTAGTGGTCCGATTACAGTTACTTGCTTACTAAAACAATACAGTCAAAGTCGACAAGTTCACAACGTGTCGTATGTCGGCGTCTAACCTTTTAAAGCTAAGCCTGCGAGGAGTAACGCTCGACTGACTCACAACATGGATCGGGAACTACGAGTCGGGACTGAGGTTGAACAAAGCAATCTAGAGCCCTGAGTGATTTATGCTTTCCTATTCAGAGTTCAGTCCGACACCCAGCTCAATAAACATCCTGCAAGGCAGAGGGAAAGAAAAGAAACGAGAAACAGAAAAGAAAATACAGAGAGAGAGAGAAAGAAAGAGAGAAGGAGAGGATGAACGAGAGAGATCAAAAGCACGAGAGAGATATAGCGAGAGAGAAAGCTAGAGAGAGAGAGAAAGCAAGAGAGAGAGATAGATTGAACAAGAAAGACATATACCCAGCGAGCAAGAGAAAGAAAGAGAGAAAACGAGAAAGAGAAAAAGAGAGAGATGGAATAAACAAGAAGGAACGATACAGCAAGAGAGAGAGTGAATCATAGATGACAAAAAAAACTTGCAAAGAACCAATCCAGACGTTTGATCTGAGCCATAAGCCCATAAAAGGAGTTCCCCCTCCACAGGCGTAATATCATCAGGGTTTCATTCCTAAGCCTCCCTGACAGTCTAAGAGCGCAGAGCTATGGCCAGCGGTGCTGACACATGTACAGGCCAGGCCCAGCGTGGGATTACTCTGAGGTGATGTCATCTCAAAACCAGTCTCCGGTCACACCGGCTCTGGTCTGAGGTCAGCGCCGGTGTTTATATAACCCGGGCTCTGTTTGGGGATCTGCGCTGATCTGAGATCAGGGCTGGTGGTTTTTAAACTGGGCTCTGTTTGGGACCAATGCTGATCTGAGATCTGGTATTCATCTGCGTTTCGTGTAATACTGCCAACGCTGACCCAGAGTCCTAGCTTTAAGTTCATGTGAACGAGGAAGGTTTGGGGGACCTGGGTCAGTGATGCTGGATCCATGCCCCCTCCAGGGGAGGGTGTGTGATTCATTCTCTATCTCTATCTCTCTCTCTCGCTCTCTCTCTCACTTTCTTTCTTTGTCTCTCTCTCTCTCCCTCCCTCATCCTCGCTCTCTCTCTCTCTGTCTGTCTCTCTCTCTCTCTCTCTCTCTCTCTCTCTCTTTGCCTCTCTATCTCTCTCTCTCTCTCTCTCTCTCATTGCCCTCTTTCTGTCCGTCTCTCGCTCCTCTCTTTCTGCTCTACACATGCACACACACAAGAGGTGAAGAAGAACATCATGTCCACCCCAAAGCTGTATCAGCTATTTATTTGGCAGGGACCATCGGATAAACGATCCCAAAACACACTTCCCCCTTCGACCAACAGTTATCACAACGTTCCCAAACCGCCTCCAGGCAGCAGAATCAAGGGTTGGCCGTCGCTCGGCTGCGCGTTCATCAATCACGGCCGGGACGAGGAACTCGTACTGGGGCTGCGTGTGAGTTCTGTTGGGTCCTTTCAGGGCTTTTTGGGCGTGAACTCCGGTACTAGAGAGGCTGAGATTCAGATCAGTTGGCTGAAGGGGCTGTCGGGCCCGTTGCCCAGGTCAGCACCCGCTGATGGAGTTGGCTCCCGTCGCCGTGACGATCCGAACGTTATTCCGGCTCCAAGTCACATATTCCGCGTTTGCTCTCCGTGAAAAAGTACGAGGATGCAGCTTCGGTGCGTTCTCGGTGTCTGCCAACTCCTAATTAGCTCCTATCAGAAAACCAACACAGCAACAACGAGCACAATGTGCGAGCAGTCTTTGGCAGGCAGCGGGGATGTTGAGAGTTGCCTAATCAAAAAGCACAGTGGGAAAAATGATGTTTTGACATTTCCCTGTGATCGTTGCTCTCAAAAGAGGACAAAAACACCCACACATAGCAACACGCGCACACACACACACACACACACTCTTATGCTCAAAGACCTGGAGGCATAATTTCTCTTTCTTTAGTTGTCAACTTGCCGAAGGTGTTAAGTAAATTTTCCCAGATCCGATGAACACAAAGGCACCGCAGTTGGAGGCCAAAAGTCCTGGGATAACCCCAGCATATTATTAATGATGCTGCCATTTTAACCAAAGACGTGCCCTGAAACACACCACCGAGAGGAACAATGGCTTTCAACCTAAATTAAAGCCAACATTAGGTCTGGTCTGGCCAGGCCTCTGTCTTTTTCATCGAATACCACTATCATGTTCTCAATAAAATGTATTTGGCTGTTGTGTTAGTCTTTTACCCCTCCAAAAAAAAGAAAAGGTTGATCCTTATAATAATAATAATAATGATAGTACATTATATTTATAAAGCGCTTTTCAAAACACTCAAAAACGCTGTACAAAGTAAGAGTAAACAAAAATAAAGCAAAACAAGTCGCCGGTCCATCACAGGGCCAACGCTAAGGGACAAACAGCAACTCGCA
>JAVQJS010037347.1:0-13676 GCA_036024795.1 Galaxias rostratus
CATTCCAGGTTCCTAGCAGCTATTAGCATGGCTCCTTGAAACAGATTAATTTGGTAATTTGAAGTGTTTTTTGTTGGTTCTTTCAGTCCAGTTTGAGACAGAGGGACACCAATCCATATTTACTATCAAAATTCGTCATGGCGTTACTCCAAAGCTCTACAATACAGGGCCCAAAGGGGGTATATCACCTACATACATTTCTATTACAACAAGTAGTAAATAAGACCACAATCATTTGCTTTAAGTTATTCAATAGCATGTTACAATCCATCCGTTTACATGTTTGGTAAACTTTGTTTTTGTATGTCTACTTCTCTTTTAGAATACAATATCAGTGCACTTGTTACCATTGCAACAAAAACCTTCCTGCGCTACGATAAGCTTCAAAATCTCATTGACAGTGTACGGACATACTATCCTACAGTAACAATCATAATTGCTGACGATAGTGAAAACCCCAAAATTGTCCATGGACCACACATCGAGCATTATATAATGCCATTTGGAAAGGTATCGGAACACACTTTACCATGTCTCCTGAAAACAATTTCAAGGTTCTAGAATAGTGAGAATTCCCTTGATGTTGCTCTCTATTGTCCTTTTTCAAGACCGTTGTCTGTCTGTCTGTCTGTCTGTCTTGCAGGGTTGGTTTGCCGGGCGAAACCTGGCTGTTTCACAAGTGACCACTAAGTATGTGCTGTGGGTGGACGACGACTTCATCTTCTCATCCAACACTAAGCTGGAGAAACTGGTAGATGTCCTGGAGAGGACTACCCTGGACTTGGTGAGGGACTCAATAGTGCCTCCAACTTGGTTCCCTTTTCTGCCTTCTATATCATCAAGACTACTTTTATAGCTTGGAATATAATTTCAACCTTATTTTGCCAATTTTTCCTTAAAATTACTTCAAAAGATTTTGTTTTAAAACCAAAATGACTCATGAACCCAGTCAGATGCAAGACAGGAAAAGGATCCCCACACAAGTCAGCAGTGTTTAGTGAGGAGGAAGAGAGCTAGTCCTGAATTGGAATAGAATTGGTCTATTGTGTATCCCCCCAGTAAGAATTTTGCTCTAAAAGAGACCAGTGTTTAAAAACAAATGTCTCTAAGTAGATAATCCTACTCATAGAGAGGCAACATGTTGTATCTCTATGCTGCCACTCCTTTTGCGTATTTACCAATCAAACCTTTTAAAAAAAAAAGATTTGGAGCAGCATTTACATTATTTGAGCATCCGGATAAATGGGAATTATTCAAAACCGGGTTACATACAGTTGATTACAAATTATTTTGCTCTGCTAATAATCTGACAATAAACTCTGCTACTTATTTGACTTTTTATGTAGTTCAGTTTCTTTGGACACAATAATCATGGGGATCGACCAAAACATCAAACCCATTCAATCATGGACTGATAACATTTCTAAATCCAAAGTTCCAAACCCATTTAAAAGTAATATCAAGAAATCAGTGTGTTTGTAAACAAAAGCCCTAGCAGCACTTCCGTGTGGCGGAAATAACCATTTTGAGTGAGAGGATATGCTTTCATCTGTTGTGTTTAGGAATTCACCACAAGTTTTGGCATGTTGTAGAGGGCTAGATTTGTTCAGATTCCCCGTCTGAAAAACGCCCATTAACATGTGAGCATGTTGAAATCACTTGTTCACACTTTTTGAATGTACCAGTAACAATGCATCAGAAAGTGTTCTCTTTCCCTGGCTCATACCTTAAGGTTATGAGAAGTAGCCTGCGTCTTCTTTTTGCTCTTTTAAGTCGGTCTATTTTTTTATTCTTAACTTGTCTTAGGCTACTTTAAACTTTATTTGTTTCCCTGTCAGTCGGAAGGCTTTAATAATTGTGTAATGTTAAACAGGAGTTGGTGTTGAGAAGCTTATATTTTTTATAGCAGTTTATATAATTGCTCCCAGCATAGCCAAATCTCTGTGCAACTAAATTGTGTTCTGTTTCACTCTTTTTCTACTTGCTGGTAACAGCCCACTCTGCGGGAAATGTTTGGTTTGCTTTCTTTCCCTATTCTATTCCTGCTAACTTTGTGTGAGCCTCTGCAAGAAACCTACTGTCGGTCCATTGGGATCTTTTCCTTTTAGCCCAAAATAGCTACCAAGGGTACCAAGGGGTCTATAGTTAGATTGTTTTTTATATATCTTTTTTCTTTATGTCTTTCTCACGTTCTGTAAACGGTGTGTTTTTGCGTGAGTCAGGTAGGCGGAGCGGTGCGGGAGGCCACAGGTTACACTGCCACCTACAGACAGACTATCTCCATTGAGCCAGGGGAGGAGAACGGAGATTGTTTACACATGCGGAGAGGTTTCCACCATGTCATTCAGGGATTCCCCAACTGCGTCGTTACAGATGGGGTCATCAACTTCTTCCTGGCACGCACTGATAAGGTCCAGCAGGTTGGCTTTGACCCACGTCTGACCAGGGTGGCCCATCTAGGTGAGCAAAGACCAACGTGCACATTCTCAACACTGGTTGGTCAGACTTGAAATACAACTTGCTGTTACATATCAGCTGTCTGGCTAATTACCAGTTGTGCTGCTTTTCTTTAAGCTTCTTCTCTTGAACATGATCATCACTGGAAGCTTTTGATGTAATGGTCAGAACATCATCTAGGCAGCCTTCTTAGTTGCTCCTTAAATGAACTAAGGAATAAATACAACAAACATTTTATTGCAAATAAAATAATTTGAGCATTACGTCCCTGTATCTATCAATTAAGTAAATGCGCTCCTCATCACTGTCCTAGACCACGTTTTTGTCTTCTTAACATTCCCACCACACCCAACCAAACTGACCACTCATGTTTATCAATCACCTTGCCTTCGCAACACTGCTGCAGTTGAATAGATTCATTTTCACTCATGTAGTACTACATGTAGCAGCTAGCTCCTGGATGAGCACGAGGCAGGCCCATTTACGTTTCCCTGCAATGTCACACCCTGGGGCGGAGGAGAGGGAGGAAAACACAGGATGGGAGGAGCTGGTTTGTTTTCAAACACTTGATGATGAGATGTGTTGCTTATATTTGCTCTTTTCAATGGCAACATTATGGGACCTCCATGTCAACATGTGGTATTTGAAGGTTTCTGTCTAAATCTTTTTGTAAGGTGGTGGAAGAACCAGATGAAACACACTCTTCATTCTCATTCCACTCAATTTGGTCTCCTTCTTAAAAAAGGATTAAAGAAGGGATGTTTAGAAGATCAAAAGAACCATACCAATCCTTCAGACAGACTTTTAAAGATAGAAAATAGAGAATAGACAATATACATGCATATAACTCAAACTCTAGGGTGTGAAAAGTTGAATTTGCTACTTTCCTTTGATATACTTTTGTTTACAGAATTCTTCATCGATGGCCTTGGCTCACTCCACGTGGGATCTTGTGATGACGTCATCGTCAATCATGCAACCAAGGTCAAACTTCCATGGGTCAGCCAATCTGAAAGTGACAAGACTTATGCCAAGTTCCGCTACCCGCCAGCCTCCTCGGATGCCACACACACTAAAAACGGCTTGCTGTTCTTTAAGAACCGCTTCCAGTGTTTGACTCATAATTAGTTTTTCTCCTCCTTGTAATTGCGATTTCTTTGAAGATGTGTCCCCACCAGTTTGTCAAACAGCTCTATTCTGGTGTGTTACATCATGTAAGCTAACCGACAACCGGTTCACCTGGGTCCCCTTTACAATGGCCTTACTGCTGTCACCTAAGGCCCTTAGAGAAGCTTTACCATTCCCCAGACATCATTGTGAAAGTTTGATTATAAATTAAATAAGGGGATGTGTGCGCGTTTTAGGCCTAAAAACCTTTCTTCCAAAATGTCACGGGGGAATTGTTACAGACACAGGGAAAAAGACTTTCAGTTTGGAGCGGGAAAAGTGAAAGTATTTCCACACCTTATTTATCTATTTATTTCGAAATATTTTGCAGACACTGTTTGTACTTTCGCCTTACACTGCACAGAAGATGGACCTGGGTTTAACCGAGGGACTGGGACAGTGTGCATGGAGACGGATTTTCAGCCAGAAAGACTCCTCAGAAAGACACAAGGGATACAGCTCATGAGTAGCTCACTTTTTCGAATGCTATACATAGAACACACTCAAAAGTGTGTGATGCGTATTCTCTCGCTGTGCCAAAGGTTGAGGTGGTTTAGTGTCAATGTATTTTTTAAGTCTCATTAACCATATGCCTAGCTGTTAACCAGAGTGGTGGTTGGTGTTTGAAGAACAACAATAATATTTTAAATCTGGCTTGACAGCAGTCTTGCCTATCCCTGTGTCATGCTATCTGTCTGTCTTTTCTGTGGATAGCAGCTTAGACAGACGTTTCTGTACATGCACGTTTGTAAGTTGGGTAGAGAATTATATCATTTTTATATGCTGCACATAGACGAGCTGGTTTGGCCAAAATGCATGTCTGTCTCCTCCTAAAAACATTGTAAGGCAGGCGAATAACTGAGATGGATGAAACACTATGATTGATAGGCATAGAATGAAAGATTTGTCAATAACCAATGCTGAAATACATGTTTTATACCAACCGTAACTGCAAGGTCTTTAAGGATGAATCTAAGACTATGTATGACATGATTATGGTGGGTAAAAACACGATTCCCGTTGTTTTGTACCAGGGCTGATAGATGGCGCCCTTGTATCGTTATTTTGTCAAACCACCTATCAGTTTGTATTCATCTCTTGTGAAATCAGCTGCCATAAACTTCAATAACTTTTAATTTTTTCCTCCTTTTTGAAATATTTGACAAATATTTTAGAACACCAACTTTTTGGGTGAGATATCAGTCCCTGGTCCCCTTACTCTGTGGGATTGTTTTTATACGTGGGCCTAAGCTTAAACAGATAAACAGATGTATTTCATGTCGTGAATACAGTATGTCATTCTGTGCTCATTTGTGTGCTCATTTGAATTGGGCTCACGGATTGATCTATCATCAAGGGGAACTTCATTCCAACTTCCTATGGTAATTACAGATTTCTATTGTTTTGCCTGCCTTGCACTGTTCCTCCCCTCAAAAAAAGCATTGGTTAGTCTTCGAATGTTTAGACTGATACTTGTTGTCACAGTTTTGCTGCGTTAGTCTTTTATAATTTCAGTGTTTGAAATATTAAAATATCTGTGAGAAGAACGCAAATTTTCTGTTTGTTCACATTTAAAACTATACTGTAAATAAACAGTATATTCTCCTGTTGTGGCCCAGGGCAGGCACTTATATATTAAAGTGCATTGGAGTTGGTAAACAAAATAGCATTGCAGTCTTAGGTCTAGTATTGATAGTTGCCACACCCCTAAAAATATATGAAAATGTTTACATAATTAATTATACAATTTACTAATAACTATTTTGTTTTAAAACATGCAACAATAATAATTCAAGCTTCAATAACTTTCTTGATTTTAATCAAAAACAAAAGACTGATACATTAACAAAAAGGGCAGGAAATTGAGTAATAAAAATGGGGTTTTAGTATCATTCCTTTTGCAACCTAACACTTTGAAATGCAGCAGCCACCTCTCCTCAGCCCCCTGCAATTCAATTAGAATGGAAACATCAACAGTTTTGTATGCTACCATTTTGCATACAGAAAACGAGACAATAACGCCTAGTTAGTTTTCTAAATGTCTGTACTTCTTTGTTTCCACACTGTGATATGGATAGAAAATTACACAATCAAATCGAGGCACTGAGTTCTTTTTTATAACAGACAACATAACATAGTGACATTGTTGGCATTATTTACTCTGCATGTTCCACAAGATGCCTCAAATGTGACAAATCATGATTCTCCTTGCTCAAAAGAAAGGTAAAACATAAATATCCACGATCTGTCCTGGAGGCTGAGTGTAATTGCCAAGATGATTGAGGGGTAGTCACTTTTAAGATATGGGTTCATGGTAATAGTGGTTCATTTAAAGTCACACTGGGGGGGTGAAATCAGCTTTATGACCCAGACACCAGTAAACCTAGCACTACAAAAGCATTGGTGACTGATGTTAAGGGTTATGCAGATGGCCAAAGCAGCTGGGAACAGTGGAACAGTGACCTGGATGGGCCCCTAAGGCTGGGAAATGATCAGACGATGGCTTTTTACAAGGCTACTCCCTCAAGGGTTTCTTCGGCAGATTTGTCTCACAATGTTCATGGTTCTCTGGAAATTTGTCTGATCATGCTAAAACTTGACTTCACCACATTTATTGCTCGCCTTCTTATCACTGTGATCTATTTTAAGGAGAGAGAGGGCGGGGACACAAAGGGGGCCTGCAATTGATCTCAATCCCAATTTCATGTGCTATTCTAATGCGGTCAACATCTCTTGGAGTGCTTCTACTCAGCAAAGCAAGGATCCAGTAAGACCCACGTGAATTTAAATGAGCGACCCTCTGCAGCTCAGCACTGTGAGACAATATGGAACAAAAGAGTGGGACCACAAGGGCATTGTGATTCCCATTTCAAAGTGGGAAGGAAGAGTTGTTAGCACTTCAAAGCCTCTCGTCTGTAATCAGTGAGAGGAGAGATGGGGTGGGTGCTAGGCCAGGATATGCAAAGAAGAGTAATTAACACGCTTAATGCACCAGGGATGACACATAAAAAATAAGCAGTGGTTGCATGACATTTCCATGCTTTTTTGTGGCTCCTACCTTACATTTTCAACAAGCCCATGGAAGTCATCATACAGACAAGAGGCAAGCAAACATACTGATTACTAAAATAAAAAGAGTAGTCAGTTAGAAGGTGGGTATATTATTAGACATGGGTATTAACCCACAAGCTATGCAAATGTAATGTGACACGTTCTACTTCATGTAGATGAGTATGTTTCTTGATTGTTGTGACATGGATTTTAACCCACAATACGCAAATTTATCTCACACTTTTAAAACGTTTATTGCACAAAATAACAGATGAATGAATTTGCTGAAGGCTATATGAAAGGCAACCTGGAGAGTACTACTACTTCGGGTAGTAGACTATGGCCGAAAGCTTCTGTATAGAAAGGCTTACACACATGGCACTAGAAAGGGATGTCGCTTCATCCCATGCACGTTAAAACTCGTAGGCGCGTGTACGCAAAAGTGTTGTGACACTATACCCGGCCGGGAAAGGTTGTAGTGGAGAGCAGTTCTCCAGAACGAGATGCATATAGTAACCTGTTGATTGGCTCTCAGCAAAATTTACGGAAACCTCTTAGATTGTTTAGAAATGCTTTTAGTTTCGCGAAGACAATTGAGGTGTTGGACGCGAAACGCCTCAGAGAAGCCAAGACAAAAATAATTTTGTGAAACGAACACCTTTCAATATATTTGGAAGGGTCCGTTGATGCTGATGAGCTGTTCCACTCGATGTAGATGGACACAACAGCCAATTGTTGCAGGTAACTGGTGTACCCGAATACATGGCTCTACCGCCAAAAGATCCATTACCGCCTCACTTTTTACAGGTAAACGTTAATTCATTTGTTAAATTGATTTCGAGTTTTGTTTTATGTTCTTGAGTCTCATTCATAGCTCGAGTGGAAATTTTTGATTTAGATAATTTGTATTAAAGGCTGTTACATTTATGTGTATAACCCATCAGCTGTGCTATGACCATATTTCATTTCCATAAGTTATTTGTCACAGTTGGAAATGAGATTCTTCTGCAAAAACAATTGCTAGGAAATACCATCAAATATCAGTGAACCAACCATCAAAAAGGGCCTACATTTTTAGCTTGCGCTTTCTAATGTCTTGCATTTCTTTGCAGGATCGAACTCCTAACTCATCACCAGAGAACGGACATTGCTCGGCCTCGTCTTTCCCACCGCAAATCTACCGCCCAGCCCACCCAGGGAGCTGTGAAGTAGTGCAGGATAACTTACATGATCCCTTTGAAGGGAGGATGACCTCCATCGCTGGAATGATTCACTTATGGAGTGGAGATGTAGGCCAGAACTCCAGTAGTATGGCTCCACAGATGCCAGCTTTACCTCTGCCAAAGGTACCCTTCCCAGGACATGTTCAGAGAAGATTAGGTCCTTCATCTCATCACCATCAGCTCCATTTTCTTGAGCTTCCTCTTACACCCCCTGCAGAGCCCCTCTCCAGTGTTGCTGCACAGCCTTCCCCTATAAAAGTTCTTGCTCCCCAGATTCAAGGAAACTTGTCATCTCCATACTTCCATCAACAGAATGGAATGGGGCAGAACTTATCTAGTTTACTTCATGGCACCGTGACTAGACAATCGTACCATCCTAGTGGACCCACAGACGAAACCCAGACATGGTTGAGTTTGCCCCCGACCACAGACAGACCGCATACCTACTGCCAGTCCTCACCGCAGGCCTATCCCCATGGCATCCTCTATCCCCATCCTCCCTGCAACCCTCCCCCTTTTGCCCCGGGGATGCAGCTGGTCTTGGGTCAGCAGCCGCAGGTCTGTGCCCTTCTCCACAACACCCCTAAGGACCTGTTGGCCTCCACGCGGCGCTCCCGGCGCTGCAAGTGCCCCAACTGTCAGGCCTTGTCTCGGGAAATGGTGTCTCCTGTAGCCAGCTCAGACGAAGCAGGCAAGAGGAGACTGCACATCTGCCATCTACCGGAGTGTGGGAAAGTGTACAAGAAAACATCGCACTTGAAGGCCCACCTGCGCTGGCATGCTGGAGAGCGGCCCTTCATTTGCAGCTGGCTCTTCTGTGGGAAGAATTTTACGCGCTCGGACGAGCTGCAGAGGCACCTTCGCACACACACAGGAGAGAAGCGCTTTGGGTGTCAGGCCTGTGGTAAGAGGTTCATGAGGAGTGACCACTTGGCCAAACATGAGAAGACCCACCAGTCCAAGGGAAGTAGCAGCAGCCTGGAGGCCCATGAAGAGAAATGACCTGGTGTGTTTATTGACAAAGCATCGACAGTTGTCTAGCGGCTAACTGGGGCAAACTCATCATCTGCCTATATGTGTCATAGCGAGTACCATTAGAAACTTGAAGTAATTCAAAGGGGCAATTACCAGCATAACACCTGTGACAATGCCTTTTTCATGGTAAATACTCGCATTGGTAAATACATATGTTGAATTCACACAAACAGGGATAAATTACTTTCCAAAATATTTACTTTACTTGTTTAAATTCAATTATGTTTTAAAGTATGTTCTGTTTAATAAAAAAAAATATGAAGTTGTATCACCTGCAAAATGCAAATTAAAAGATCTTTTTTTTTTACACTCTGTCCTGTCATCTCATTAACCTTCACTAGAGGGCGCAAAATGCCTGCTTGTTTCTGTCACCAGAAAAGGGAAAAGGGTCAGATTCCGCCTTTCTTTAGATTAGTCCGTTGTTTAAGTATCCATGAAATTAAAGCATCTGTTATTTTTTCGAGGGAATATGTTATGTTATTATGTAGTGTATTATATCTTGCAGAATATATATAAAAAAATAATATCTGAATTTAGTAGCTAATAGTTTCAAAAGTATACCATAGTTCTTTCTCTAAAATTTGCATGGATTAACAAATGGCATAATGTTATGGTATATGAAGACATCCGAAGCCTGGAAGAAACATTTTATTGTCATGATCCCAAACTAGACTATTTACATTCAATATGACATTGACAGATGAGCAACCCTCCCCATCTTTGTTCCCTTTTTCCTCTCCCTCTGCAGAGTGCTTTGTGTGAGTTTGTAAGCATGTTTCTCCAGATAAGATTTTAACAATGGCTGGGATAAGATACCCCTCCAACATCACCAAAAAGAAAAACATCCATTACTCAGTTGCAGGGTGCACATAAGCATGTGCAACCTGAACAGATTCAGCACAACCAATCAAAGCCAGGCTCATAACTAGAGTAACTCTCTATGTCTACTTAATTGAGAAAAGCTAAGCATTCGAAGCCTCATGATGAGAACAAATGTAAGGGCTCACAATGTAAAAAGACTAAGAGATCATGTGTACTGAATTTTGCTGCCTCATTATGCGAAGTAAAAACAGCAATGGTCCACAGAAGAAAAGAAAACTGCAACAGAAAACGGACAGAAGGTATGTAACCAATTTCATTCATTTCATTTAAATTTTAGCCGTGTGAGTGTGTATCATATTGATTTTGTCTTATACGGACATTATTCATTATCAGTCTACAGAAGCACACACATTTATCTGCAAGTTATAAATCTGGATAATGGGTCGTTTACGTCTTAAAATCAGTGGATAGCCGTTTGGTTCATATTTTTCCAACTAATAGTATATAAAGGTTTCCAATGATATACTAAAGCACATAATGTACAGCAAAATTGGTTGACAGAGACATCTACATAAAACTTGGTATGACACAAAAGATACCAAAATAGAACTGTATTGCAACAATAAAGATATTGGGGACAGAACCCATTCAACCCTCTCTTTGCTGACTGCCTGGGTCTCACTGTATTCACACAATCAGTCTGAGTGTAAAGGTCTTCACAGGTCAACACAGGTCATCATCTGACGTCAGTTGGTCCGGGGTTGACTGAGCGATGAACTGCGCAAGCTTCTCCCTCACCCTGCGTGGCTCTGTAGAAACTGTCAGTCAAACCCTGAGGAAGAGTAAATATACAAATCACAACAACAACAAATCACTTTAGCTCCATTAGAATGGACAAAAACCAATGCGTTGCATTTTTAAAATAAAGTTGTATAACCAAAGCATTAATGGTAAAACACCACCAAAGTTGATCCATGGTGGCCAATGAATAGGTAAACAATGGTAAGGTTTCCGAATAAAGTTCACTGCTCCTTTCCACCTTTAACCCCTTGGTATCCTGTAAGGTGGAGAAGCTTCTGGGCTGAGTGTTCTCAGAGCTCCACTGTGACCTGCCAGGCCTTACAGGAAAGGCCCGACACAAACCAACTCTGATAATGACACACCAGTTCCTGTGGCCTTAGAATGCGTGCCAGGGTGTGAATAAGAAAGACAAAGACCCTGGGGTTACTACACAAATTAACACCGTGCATTATTCCAAAGTAAGGCTATGTCCTTACATCAACCCTACATACTCTAGATGGGGACATACTGTTTTCTGTTACTTTTCCAGCCATACAGACATATATATGTATTTATATAATTTTTTTGTTGCTTCTGTTCAAATAATCTCAGATGTTAGCCTTTTTGGCAGATTAAACAACATGCATCTAATGTCAACCAAATCTTGGCCTGACACACATGACACGTTTTTGAATGGACATAGTGTGAGAAGAGCATAGCGACACCAAATGTACCAGAGCTGATAAGGGTGGTGGACAGGAGCGCTGTAACGCAAGGCCGTTTCCTTCTTATGGTGGGAGTCAGTAAACAGGCCATTGTGAAAAGTTCCATAAACCAAAGCTGGCTACGATTCCTCCCTTAGTCACTTGTGACGACTGCAACTGCCATGCGTTTTTTGGCACCGATAGGACATCATTTTTGTTCCGAGCTCTTAAATTCTAGGAACTCAACAGGAAATCTCCCAGTGGGGGGAGCGGGGCGAGCCATTTCCACCATTAATAATGAAGGCAACCGCCTCAGGAGGATGATAATCTGAGCGCCCAGTTATTACCTGTAAATTCAAACTAAATCTAACCAGCCAAATCAAACTACATATTTTTTCTGGAATGACAAGAAGAATCAATCTATTATCAATGCTTATCAAGTTAAAATGGAATGCAGCAAGGTGAACAATAATAATAACAGCATTAACAACTTTCCTGTGTATTATTCAAAGAGGGGTTTAACTCCCACAAAGGTACCTGTGAACTGTGCTACCAGGGGGACACACACCGTTGGATAGCCCCTGGTAGTGTCTCGCCTCTGGGCTCAGGCTAAGCTGCAGTGGGGAGGACAGTGGAAGGTGAGAGGGCCGAGGAGTCAGAGGACTGGGGTTGGAAACGCGAGGGCAGAGTGGCGACTGAAAGAGGACGAGAAAAAGAACATGATACACTCAATCAAAGATAATAAACAAATCATAGGGCTGTTGTAACCTATGACATGTTTTGGCAGTGATGGTAGAATTTGTGTGTGTGTTTGTGTGTTTGTGTTTGTGTTAGTGAAGCAGACTCACCTTTCTGGCCATCTCAGAGGGCTGGCCCTGGCTGGGCAGGTGCAGCGAGGGCAGCGAGGTGTTGTAGGAGCGCAGGAACGGCACGCGGTGTCGGTCGATGGACGCCGAGGAGTGAGGTCGCAGGCTGGTCGTGGTAGCCACGGGAGACCCCATGGCTCTGCCTAAGCTGCTGGACTTGCTCTCCCGCCGCTGGTACTCTATGGGAGACTGAAGGGCTGTGAAGACAGGAAACATTCTCATCATACCGTAAGGCAGCTCTCCGTGCTTAGTGACAGCAATGACGCGGAGAATTGTTTGTGTTTGTGCTTGTGGTGGTGGGAACATGTTCTTGGCCCGCACCGTTGAGGAAGTTCCTCTGGCTCTCCAGGATTTGGAGCACATCGTTGACCCAGGCCCGCTGTGTCTCCGGGGAGGAGGCCTGAAGGACGTGCCGGGTCACACTGCCATCGGGGCCGCGGGAGGTCAGCACGAGGCGGCATGGATCCTCCTCGCTGTGCTCCTCCACACCCAGGCAACTGACCTGTGCAGCGCAAACACTTTCACTTAAAACCACACACACACATACACACACAGAGACTTCAGGGCCGCCTTTAAACTGAATGTGGTGCAAAGTTAGTCCTACCTTGATGCTGGTCTTAAAGGTGTAGCCAGGTAGAGAAAAGCCTTTCTTCTTGTCAATTGGCTCACTAATGATGACCAGCTGCTCAAATAAGAAGACCCGCCTCTCTTTAGGCCGGGACAGGAAGCTGTTGTCCAGCTCACTGACAGTGAAGGTGTCCTGCTGGAGCAACTTGCCCTGAGCTGTTATCTTTCCCTGTAGGAGCCCGTTCTTTGCGTCAGAGATACAGCTGATAACCAAATTCTCTTTATATTTAAGTAAGTTTGACAGTGGAAACGTTTTTTTATCAGCCTTCCATAACATCAAACAGCATCGTACCTCAAAGCCCTGTAGCCTTCCGACGTTCATCATATCGTTGCATCGTTTGGGCACAAAGCACATCACCTCCACGGCTCCCTGGAGAAAAGGATGGGGACAAAGATGGAGGGGTTTTAAATGGAGCAGGACCAATCAACAGAAAATACCAGAACTTGTTTTTTCTGGGTACGGATGATGTTTTTAGTGGAACGCTCACCTCAAGCTCCACAACATCCATTCCAGCCTTTGTGTAATACTTCAGGAAGTCCTTGGGGGAGCCAATCAGGAAGGTTTATTTTTAGAGGTGGCTTAGGTCATTGAAAAAAATACTTACTTTCCTAACAATATCACGGTATTATCATACTCACTTTCAGATTGAGAAGTTGATTTAAAAAAGTAGATTCAAATTGTAACGGTTTCATGCACATTCTCAAATGACTCTTTCTATATTGTCAGGTAGCATTTCCAGTTTCTAAAATTAAGCTGACACACACAGCGTAATTCCTTAACAATGCTCATTATGTCCAAATAATAAAAATAACAATCACACACACACACACACATGCACACATACACACACACACACACACACACACACACACACACACACACACACACACACACACACACACACACACACACACACACACACACACACACACACACATACATA
>JAVQJS010037361.1:0-14503 GCA_036024795.1 Galaxias rostratus
GGGAGAGAGAGAGAGAGAGAGAGACAGAGAGAGAGAGAGCCCCAGAGCGACACAGAGACCCAGCGCCACAGCTAAAGCCACTGCATTAAACCTATCATTTCTGTATGGTTACCAGGCTGTCGTGCAAGAGATTGTCAGTCGAGCCCCACTGGTCCAGGCAGTACAGGAAGCGGGGCAGAGCTTGGTGAGAGGACGCCACTTTGCGTCTCACGAGATCAGCGAGCGATTGGCTGAGCTGAAGAAAATCTTTGAGGAACTTAAAAGGGAGTCTGAGAACAAGACTCTTCTTCTCCAGGAAGCCCTGAAAATACAAACCTTCCTGGCAGAGGTGGGGTAGAAAGAATTTGTGTGTCTGTCTCTTTAATAATAAAGATCCTACGTAGCATAACAGACGGAATTAATGTGTCTGTTAAGAATATATAAGTACCATATACTCTGAAGTGTTCCATCCAACTAGTCACACCCTATGAGCCATTGGAGTCTCATGGACTCTTCCTAACTTCTCTCCCCCTGTCCCCTCCATCTCCTCAGGTAGCCGAGTTGGAGCTGTGGATGGAGGAGCAGAAGCCCGGCCTGGAGTCCAGGGACTTTGGGAAGAGTGAGGAGAACACAGAGGCTCTGCTGCGGAAGCTGGACGCCGTGGACCTTGACCTAGAGAGCCACCGCAGGAAGGTGGAGGGCCTGCAGGAGACCGGGGCCAAGCTGCAGCACTGTGGACACCCCAACAGGTACACACAGCAGACACGGTCACACAAACACGCATGCACACGCCGTGCATTTCTACCCATGACACAAACGTACTATGGTAGTTGACTCACTTATTTGGTGTGTGCATCTGGCAGCCACCTGGTTAGCAAGTGTCTCCCAGATGTCCTGGACCAGTACGAGGGTCTCGTGCGTCTGTCGGCGTCTCGACGGGCCTCCCTGGAGGAGCAGCTCAGTCTCTACGTGTTCGAGAGGGAGGCCCGGGAGCTCCACACCTGGCTCAACTCACGCAAAACGCTGGCCGAGTCGGAAGACTTCGGACAAGACCTGGAGGATGTAGAGGTATTAAGGAAAGAAGGGGAAAGGGGCTGAATTAGGAAACAATTTAGAACAAATTTAGAACAAGTTGGAAATGTGGAGTATCTGAGTTTATTTTGACCTGCACTGTGTCTTTTTCCCTATCTTGCTTTCCGTTTCTCTTATCAGGTACTACAGAAGAAGTTCGAGGCTCTGGCATCTGAGGTGAGCTCTCTGGGCAACACAAAGCTGAGCTCGGTGCAGCGGCTAAGCAGGGGCCTGGGCTCTGCTGAGGGAAAGAGGCGAGAGGCGGCTCTCTGTAAACTGTGGGACGACCTCGACCACTCCGTCAAGATCAGAGAGCAGGTAGGAACATCGCGTTGGTGACATGTGCCTGCCTGCCATGCTGACTGAATGTTGAATTTGAAGGTGACATTTTGGCTCGTAGCAGTGCCAGTTAACCCCAGAGATCAATGTTTTCACTTCTTTTGTTATGGTTCCAAATGGGATTTGGATATTTTAGTGCTGCCATCAAAATGCAGTAAACGGTATCACTATCAGATTGCTGTTTGTAATAAAATATGGAAGCTTCAGGGGACTCTTGGCAATTCATTTTGCGCTGAGATGTTTCCCATGTGAACGTGTGTTTTTCAGACCCTGCAGTCAGCGAGGGAGGTGCACCAGTTTGACCATGACGTGGACGAGGTGAAGGGCTGGATGAGCGAGAAGGAGGTGGTGATGGACTCTGACGACCAGGACCACGACTTGCTCAGCATCCAAGCTCTTCTTCGGCAACACGAAGGGCTGGAGGTGGGAAAATATCCCACACGAGTTGAAACAAATTATTTAGAAGTAATGTCATGAATGATAAATGTATGAATTCATCAGCGGGTCAATAAAAGAACGTAACGAATGGATTTGATGGACCGTGTGTCTTCTCAGAGAGCCCTCGCTGCGATAGCGGAGGAGGTGTCCAGGACCAGAGAGGAGGGCCAGTCCCTGGCCAGACGACAGCCCCGGGTCCGCTCCAGTTTGAACGAGCGCTTGACAGAGGTGGACACCTGCTGGACCCGTCTCCAGAACAAGGCAGCCCAACGCAGGGCTCGGCTGAGACAAGTAGAGGCCGTGCAGAGATACCTTGCTGACTGGATCGAACTCATGTAGGTCGTGGCCTGGTTTTTCTGGCTTGTATTTTTGTGTAACAGCAAAATAGGGTACGTCTGTTAACATGTCTGTTTTAACTAGAATATTTTTTCTGCGTGATTTCGAACTATGGGTCTACTGTGTAACATGATTTATTTATTGCTTTGTTTTCCTTTAAGTTCCTAGTTGTGAAAAGAGCATTGAATTGCCTATGTGTATAACATGTACTGTACAAATTAGTTTTTAAAGAAGTTTAATAGTCAAATTGACAAAACATTCAAAACAATCAAATTGTACATGATCTAAATGTTTAAATGCTCAAAATGTGTTCATTGGCTTTTATGATTTCTGCTGTCCCTGTCTGTCTGTCCAGGACATGGCTGAGGGAAATGCTGTCCCTTGTCAGAGGGGAGGGGATAGGAGTAGAGGGAGCTGATCTGGAGCAGCTAATCAAAAAGCATGATGAATACCGCGTCCAGATTGACAGGCAGCTCAACAAATCGCAGGCTGTGAAAGAGGAAGGCAGACGCCAGATGCAGGAAGGCAACTTCATGTCTCAAGAAGTCAGTATTTTTTAGGTCCCTCATACTATCTCATAGAACATGTTTCATCTTTGCTTTTCAAATTTGACAACAAAGAAAGGTATATAATAAACTGACCTTATTCCATTTCTGCTCCTCACCCTCCACTACTCATATCCTATTTTCACCTCATCATCAGCTGGAGGAGCGTGTGCGTGAACTGCAGGAGTTGGAGGAGCAGCTGGAGGACACTTGGGAGGAGACCAGGGCAATGTACAGGGAAGAGCTGGAGATTCTGCGACTCCAGAGAGAGCTGGAGCAAGCCGAACACTGGCTCACCACCTATGAAAGCACCCTCAGAGCTGAGGATTATGGGGTACGGAGTCGAGACCTAGAACCGACTTAACACATTGGAACCTTCCACCAGAATAACATCAAGCCTTATATATTTAGAATAAAAATGTACACACATTTCATAGATATTTTGTTCATATTGTCCATAGTTTTCTGGCAAGTTATCTTAGCTGCACATGCATAAAAAATGTGTGACATTTCTGATTGGACTGTTATCCTCCTAAAGGACTCAGTGTCAGATGTTATGGAACTGTTGAAGAAACAGGAGGACCTGGAGGCCATGATTCAGGCCCAGAGCGACCGCTTTGCCACACTAAAGAAGAAAAGAACACATGTCAGTTGGAAATAAAATGAAATCAAATAATAACATTGAATTCATCACACATCGGCACTGTGCCCTAACTATGAAAGTAATGCCCGTCCTTTTCTGTTTCTAGAGGGAGCAGAGCGTACTAGGTCTCCATGGTAGCGATGGTGAGGATAGCAGCGGGAGCAACTTACCAAAGAGAGTTTCCTCCCTGAAGAGGAAACCGTCGGACCCCAGGAGCACACGTGTCACGCCATATAAACCTCCAGATCGCCGGTCAGGAAGTGGGAGAGAAGTTGAAGGATGGGACAACATCAATCAGCAAGAGAGCGCCCTCTTTCCCGCCTCCTACACCACCCCCAGTAGCCTTCCTCCCAGCCCAAGGCTCAGACCGACACTGACACCCACACCCAGCCCAGCACCCAGGTCCTGGAGAAGCCATGGCTCTGCTAGCAAGTCAACCCGTCCACACTCCCCTCCTTCCTCCATTTCCTGGACACGATCCAGCGATACGACAGACGAAGAGTCGCCCCCCTCAGGCCGGCCTCCTCTGGCCCCTAAGCCTACGTCTTTGTTCAGAGAGAGGAGGCTGGGCCGTACTGCGGACACGGCTGCCGCCCAGCCTGTTCCCGCTCGCTCTCCTTCTCCTGACCAACCAGAGGAGCAGGACAGCCCACCTGATTCCCCTCAGCCAATCAGAAAGTTTGTCGCTCCCACTGAACGCCCCCCATCGATTCAAGAGAGGCCCACTCCACCATCATCACCAACCTTTGTTGTGAGAAAGCATCTTATACGTCCTGAGTCCCCACCGTCAGCAAAAAAGTTGCCGTCACCTCCTGATTCCCCACCACCTCCAGCTGGGGAGCAGTTTGCCTTCCCTGTCTCCTCTCGTTCACCTCTCGGAATGCAGGATACGGAACTACCCGACATTTCTCCTCCAATGACAGAGCTGCCTCCTTCTCCACCTCAGCTACGCAGGACCCTGACAGACCTGCCAGAGGAGACCGCCAGCCTGTCCGCGTCAACATCTGACGTGAGATCAGTCAATAAAAGCTTTTGTCACAGAGTAAAGCCAGTCATTATTTTAGACCTAGACTATAGACCACAATTGTCCAGATTAGGGCAATTAATAAGTACTGGGGGATGCTTCCAGGATGATGGTGTGGATAAACTATTTGTCATGTAACTACAGACAATGGAAGAATGTAAAATGTATTTGCTTCACGCTCAAACTTTTTATGAGTAATGTGTAAACACCCACAGGTCAGGGGTGATGGAGCCGTCCAAATAGATGGGATGTTGGAGATTAAGCTTAAGCAAAGTGGAAACAAGGTAAGGCAGTACTTTTACACCCTCATTATAGCAAAGCAAAGCGTTATGTTGATAACTATTACATGTATGCATAGTATAAACACATAGTATGATGTCTTTAATCAATTGTTGTTGCACAACGTCTTGTAGGGTTTGGATCACTGGGAGCCAGTGTATGCCGCTCTGGAGGGAGAGACCCTGAACCTGTTTAAAGACCGGGAGGCTGCAGTAGAGGTAATGTGCATTGGCATAGGAACACCTCCTCCTTAACGTGTGGTCAGAGACAGCTGAGTGACAGCCGGATCCAGATCTCAACTTCTATCTCACACATTTAATTTGTGGGGTGCTGGTGACAATATCCCGCCAGAAGACGACAAACGACTCTGTTTTAACTGTATTTAGTGTTTTTTGTTTATTTGGAAGTCTCACCAGCGTTAGTAGCCTTTTTGGTGAAAGCGCTGCTATGCTGATGCTCCTAAACAACTCCTGTGTTTCTCCAGAGAACCTCTAGATGGCCCCCCATCAACATGGCTGGAGCAGTGTGCAAAGAAAACCCCTATTATAGGAGGAAGGACCACACATTCAAACTCATGTAAGAGCCCGGCCAATCAGGACAGAGAGGGTGATTTGTGGTTGGTCTGTATGTTTCATACAAGGTTTGTTACTTCAACCGACCACATGTACACACACTGTCCATAATAGTGTCACTCAACACACAGCGTCTAAACTCGCCGTTTCTAATAAGACAACCACAATCCAGTGTGCCCCAGTCTTCCCTGGACAGACACTAACAAACTACACACACTTCCCTCTATTTCTATCCCTCTTGTCATCAGTTTTAACACAAACACACACACACAGACACCACCCATAACTCACCATTTCTCCAGCCACTGGAAGCGTTTGAAAGTAATAGGTTTTGTGCCAAAAGAACGCAACCTTTGTTCGTGATGCACCCGTCTCTCTTTCTGTCAGACTGGAGGATGGAAGCCAGTACCTGTTTGCTGCAGCCAGCAGAGAGCTACAGCTACAGTGGGTGCTGGAGCTTGAGAACTGCACCAAGGCTTACGGCTCCTCTGACGACTCTGGGTAAGAATGCAACTCTTTTATCCCATTATTATTTTTTTTGATTATTCAGTTAAGTCGTTAATCATTTTTGATAAAAGACTTTATTAATCTATTACTTTACACTAATTCCTCCTGTGATCTCAGGTCTGTGTTTAAGTTGACTTGAAGAAAGCCATTCGCCTTTCTTGTGAAACCCTGTTGTGTGAGAGCTCTGCTAACATGTGTTGGTTTCAGGAGAGCTTCCTCCTTCAATCTGAGCTGTGAGAAATTGACTGAAGGTCCTGAGGAGAGCCAGACCTCGAGGGGATTGTACAGGACAGACAGCCATGAGAGGGAATCTTCCACAGAGAGAGAGGCTCCTCCAAAGCCCCCCCACACCTATTACAACCGACACCGCTATCCGGACGGAGGGCAGGGCAGGGAGACGGGTGAGGTTTAATTCTTAGTGCTAGTCTTTCATTAGACCCCTTCTGGTTTCCACAAGATTCAAGTGTTGCAGCACACCTTCTGTGAATTGGACTGTAAGTGACTGGACTGGTCTCATTTAGTTTGTCCTCAGTCGCCAACATGTTGTCAAATCTTTTGAAACACGGTTGTTGTTGCTTAAATGCAAGGTATATTAGGACCGCCACACAAACAGATCCAATGTGAAAAGTGTGCCACGGGCACCCAAACCAAAGTAGATGAAGTTAATGAAATCATTCAAAGAGACATTTTCTGGTGGTTTCTTTAGCCGCTCAGCATAATGTTCTACCATGGTCTCATTTCAGTCTACGCCGCAGAGAACGACAGAGGCCTGCTGAGGAGCCCCTCCACCCCTCCTCCTCCTCCACCCCCCGTGGCCCTGGATGCCCCTGCCACACCCCCACCCTTACCTCCACAGGACCTCGAGGACACCAGGGACAAGCCTAAGAAAAATGTCTTCAAGAAGTTCTTTGCTAAGAAATAGAGTGAATGGTGTGGCTGGCTAGATGTATACATACACGATAGCTGGGCTAAACCATGATAATATCCTGAAAATGATTTATTACTGCAAAATATTCCAACATACAAGATTTTATCTATTGCTGCAACCATCTTTATTTTTCTTTATTTGCAATTTGGATTATACATTTTATACAAAACTTGTATTAACCTGATTCGTCAAAGGGTTTAAAATATAGTTAGATCCAGACTTATTTAGTGTAGCTTCTTAAATTATTTTGTAAGATTAAGATAGAGATCATAGTGGTTTGATTGCTGCTGAAGAGAACTTGCATGTGCCTATGTTTAAAAATATTAGTCAATTGAGTAATTATTTATTCTATTGATTATTCCTATCAACATCACCAAAGAATAGGACTATTGTTTATGTTACACTTAATAAGAAAAGGTTTTAATAGGCTATTTGGTACATATAGCCTTACATAGTTATTGTCGGGTCTCCTTCATTAACATTGTACGAATAAAATAAGATGTTTATGGAAACATTCATTACCTGAGATTGAACCAGGAGATCAAATTGGAATATAATCTGTTATTGTTGTCAACCCCACGTGGGGTATTTGAAGTGCAATCAATTTTTTTATAGCCGTGCATACTATATGATTATGAAGGGACTTTAACAATCGATAATCCATTATAATTCTATCAATATTTGCATTTGAAAGGTCTTCCCAAATATTCGTTAAGAATATACTTTCTTTCATACTTGATTTTACCAATAAACAACATTGCTTTTTAAAGTTTCAAAGCATTTTGCCACGCTACTTTCATCAGCCAGAATTGCTTTACAGTTCAAAAATGTTTCCCTTCTTTTGTTGTTCTCCGCCAAGTAAAAAGTTAAATTTGTGAGAAAATGTTCCGTTAACTGGTCGATTACAGTATCCGCATGGTGGCGTCGGAGGCATGGGCATTGGCTATTTTTGACTCCTATAGACTGTACTCTAGATTACCTCATGCTACTGGTTTTAATAGACAACCTGTGTAGTTCAAAAGTTCATTTTGGTGCTTGACATTGATTGGACGCATTAACCCTGTATCGTAATCGTCAGTAATGAACTCCAGCTTTACTCACTGAGCCTGACTTAAATTGTAAATGTAACAGGAACCAGAAACACCACTTCCCACCCCCCAAAAAAGGGAAAACATCTTACCTACATTTTCCAATCTTACCTTAGTTTTGGATAGGCGCAGGGCCGGCAATATATTCCCGACTAAGTACAGCCCGGCAACTTTGGCATTCCCCGTTTTGCCTTTTGACATGGGGTTTTGGTTACGATTTAGAGAATATGCTACGCATTTTAACGGAGAACAAATTAACGAACACTTCGCTTTGGCCAGCATAATCATTTTATTTGTCAATTAATTTTTTTTGATTTTGTAAGGAGTTTTGTAAGATTTGAATACTCAGATTTATTTCTGCCACTATTTTTACTTTATAGGCCTTTCACACTCATGAGCATTACCTGCTGCCTCACATTTAAAATAAAAATGTTTTGATTATTGTAAATCTTAATTTTTTAATTCCAGGTCTAACAAGCGGAATATGACAAGACAATAAGCAACAAATGATCACGGCAGCAAACGTAACATACCAGTCCATACAATGTTTTTCTTTCCCCTTTTTGGACCAATAGTCATGGCAAAGACGACTAAGAGTTTACTTTCGAGAAGATTATTTAGAATAGCTTTTAGAAAGCTTTTAGCTTTTATTGTTTGATTAAACCGGCGGTTCTCTCATGTGAACTTACTTTATATACCTATTTCTTTTTGTCTCCCGTCAACTCACAATTACGGACAAGATGATCAAATTTCCAAGAAAAGGCTGAGCTAATCATACAAAATGTCAAAACTTGATATTTTAAGATACTTCGTTCCCAATTGACACAGCTTCTTGTTATAGTTTTTTTGTTCGTTCTTATATTTTTCACAGCTTATTTGATCGAATGCTGCTGTGTTGAGGGATACTTCTACGTGAAAAGCGTATACATATCTCTTCTATTTCTAATAATTTGTCCACGGCCAAGAACCGTCTAGGCGCTGCTTGATCCGAAAAATTCAAAAGGCAGAGAAAAAATGGCTGTACGTTGGCCTAGGTATGTAATTTTACAGGCTTAACGGCAGTTTCTTTTTAAACACTGCTTGTGACATTAGGCATAGTGGGAACCTGAGCACGACCATTGTGTTCCATACATGTTATTTTCTTCAAGATGAGCTTTGGAAATTCCTTAAAACCAATTACTCAATCGACAGCCACCTTCGCACTCACATTGACACGTGCTTGTGCACATACAAATGTATAATTGACCCATATTTCGGCCTGTAACGTTTGTTGTAGGTCTTTGCCATGGTATTTAAAAAAACTAAAAGTTTGCCATCTTGCCAATGTACGGCGCAAAAATATTCAGCAAAAGTTGTTTAAGCCACTCTCGAAACGTTATGTGCCCCTCCCCATTTGTGTTATATCTGTCATAAATTGTATTTCTTTTACGCCACTCAAGAACACCCGTCACACGTATTTCCTCTAGGGGGCGCTCTATCCCAACACGTCTGAGATTGCGGGCTAAAGCCACGATAACGCACAGCTATTAAGACTATTTGTTAGGTACATCCCTGTTTTATTGTCCCGCCACACCATTTCTGTCCTGAGATAAAAAAATAGCTGTGTATACGTAGGCCTACTTTACTGGTTTATCACAGTTTAGCAGATATGTTGGGCTCATAGTTATCTTGAAACAAATCTATCTAATTTAAGGATTAAGAAATTCCCCGAAGACGTGTTTGCCAGCATTTATGTATTTAGGGATTAAGTCGTTGAACAAAAAAAAAAACATTTCAAAGTGCAACATATTTATTTCCTGAAGCCTATTCCAAACGTAACCAACAAAAAAATAGACTAGATACAAAAATAAAAGTAGTTTGTATTTTTCTGCATTCATTTTAAAAGTGAATAATCAATACAAATTGCCATTTTCTAAAGGAATGACACAATAAAAAATAGGTTCACAACGAAAATTGTCTGTCTGTCTGTCTGTCTGTCTGTCTGTCTGTCTGTCTGTCTGTCTGTCTGCCTGCCTGCCTGCCTGCCTGCCTGGTTGGTTTGTCGATCGGTTGGTCGGTCGGTACAGCTATCTACCTATCTAGCTAGCTATCTATAGTAAATCATTAGTATCATCATCAGCACCCATGCCTATGGCGGTTGTCTTCATCATTCAAGAGCAACATTCTCAATGGCTCACATAAGTGCACGCAACATCCATTAAGGGCACATACGCAAACGCAAGCAGACAAATAAACACACATGAATCCACACACCCAAACTGAAGCTGAATCTGGCTTGATTTGTCATTTACTCAGATATTCCTATTCTATCCACGATCTAATGCATTTGGATATTTCAGTAGGCCCTGCTAAAATCTATTCAATGATTGACTGTCCAACCAACTGGTTTGAATAGAAACCCCTGACTTTATTTATAAAGATCTACATGCTTTTAGTACAGGTTTCAGTGGTTGAAACTGAATGATGACAAGCCGCTATTCCTACTAAGTGGTGCGACAAGGCTACTGCCTTTGCAGTATCACATTCTCTATGAAAGTTGGTGTCCCTCACACCGAGAGAAATCCTAGACTACACCCAATCTCTCACTCTTCTCAATACATTTCATCTCGGACTTGAATATATAAAAAATGGACTATAGAAACGATGTTTTGTGTGCTTTTATAATACAGTGTGTACCCGGTGTAGAAAGCCATTGCACTGATATAGTTGAAAGAATGTTCTCTGCAAGAATTGAAACCACTACATACTTTGTCTCCGTTTGTCTGTGGCAAACACACAAAAACACACGCCTGCAGCATACAAATAATACACATACAAGTTTTCTGGAAAACTTTTATGAAACAATGTATCTTAACTCGTAATGGGTACAACTTGCTTAACAAATGTTTTGGTAATTAGGTAATTTGTTTTTATTAGTTTTAAATGGATGGTCTCTATCAAACTGCATGCCTCTAACCGAGTGGTATGGGTAACTGATTTATATTTAAAAAACAACAACTATTTGAACTGGTCGATGGCAGATGAAGCCGGTAAAATTAAACACTTTTCCAAAGATGTGATATATGTACCACATTTCTGAAATGTTTAGCATATATAGCATATTAGCACATTATCTGGGTGCCTTCTGCTATTATTTTACATAACACCAAGCAATTGTTTTATACTGACTTTGCCTTTCCGCAAAAAAAGGTTTTGGTAAATATATTGCACACCCGATTGTGTCATCTTTTATAAGGCTCTGTTCCTTGATTGCCAAAAAGAGCCTATATTTGTTTTCTCTTTTTGTAAGATGTTTCTATAACAATAAACTTCTATTTCACACAACTTTCAGAACAACGTTTTTATTATCCATTGTGTTTTGTTTACTTAATTTCATGAAACAATATCCTAAATAGCCAACCAACAAACAAACAAACAAACCAAAAGAAAAGAAAAGCATCGTCTGGAAATTTTAATTGTTTAATTTGCTTTCATACATTGAGAAATGGAAAGTAAGTTATGCAAGTGTTTGTGTGGACTATGTTGGCATGTTTCAAAATATTTAGTTAAATTAATGAATCTCAAACAAAACCAGAAACGAAAAAATCTCATGTGAAACTGACAACTTGATACAAGTAGACGTGAAGTTCAATTTTACGCACTCACGAAACAATTAGTATTGTTTTACAGATTGAAATTGAGGGAGCGTAAGGTAATATCAGTTTTGGAAGTCCAATGTTGTGACTCTACTATCGTGGAGCATTGTGACCAAGCATATTGCCAGGGTAAATATTTTACAATCATTTTTACAATGGAAAGAATCACTTACTCAGCACTTTTACAGACAAATTAAACAAAAAAAAAATCGTCGTAAATTTTTGGTGTGACGTTGATTGGCAATAGTTTCCCCTTGACACTATAATCTTACACAATTTGACTTATTATTCCACATTGTTGTATGGTTGCTATGGACATTGCAATCGCAAAGAAACAAATGGGCAAATGATTAAGTAACTCAATAAAAACAATCCTTACTTGAGGAACCACATAATACACTATCCGATCTGAAAATAACCTTGCTATGGTTCCTAATTTCAACAGCCTCCTGTGGCAAAGGCCTTTAAACATTAATAAGCCTTTAGTGTATGGTGGGAAATGTAAAGACGTCCAGCAGATTTTTAAAGACGTTTTCATTTCAAGGAGAGAAAATGTTCCTAACGGCTTAATCTGCAGAATGGAATACCGTATAGGTACATATGAATTTAATTCAACATTCTATATTGAAATCAGAGACAAAAACACATATATTTTATAAATGTGCACTTTCAATAATAGTGTGCTATAGTTAGTGATAGTAGGCTGTGTAGGCTATACTAGCGTAGTGTACTTTTACGCACGACAATTAGCAGGAAAAGTATGCCCCAAAGTTAACAGATTGAGTGGCAAGACATAAAGTAGTACCTCTCCACGGCGGTTAGGTATTTCTGTGTCCCTTCCCTTCCGTGTTTATTTTCCCCCAGTGGTGTGTAAACAAAGTTTAAGGACGCAGGGGAAATGTTGCATCAGCAATGTGGAAATATCAGAAGTAGAGGAAAGGGATTTGGGTGATGCGATCTTTCTTGGTTTGATTTTAGTCAGAGGAGAGAGAGCCTTTGTTAATAGTGATGAGTGCATTCTGCATTGCATTGGTGGATGTGTGTATCCTTGCGCACTAGGGCAACTGCTAAGTACTGCTCCATGATTGGTTGAAACCAAAGAGGACGCGTTAATACTTATGCTGCAGTGGTTGGCTGTGTACTGTAAAGGTTCAAGCAATTTTTTTACAGATTGGTGTCTGTGGCTCCCGTAATTAATTGTAGTTGTCTGTCTCCTATCGATGTGTTTTTTAGAGAACATGCAATAGTTGTTAGGCTTGTTTTTCCTCCTCATATTTGCAGTGATAGTTTGCTGGAGGAAAGATTGAGATCCAACTGTGCTGCTTGGTTGTTGCCATTTTACCGTTCGTGTAATGTTGGATATGGGCGAACGGAAAGAAGTAAAAATGATTCCCAAATCGTCGTTTAGTATAAACAGTCTGGTGCCGGAAGCCGTTCGAAACGACAACCACCGGCCTGCTTTATCGGAAGATGAAAAGGCTCCTCTACCTTCTCTTCTTGACGCGAAGTCGGACAACATTTGCTCTAAAAGTGACAATTCAACACAAGAAACGACAACCGACGAAAAGGACAAACAGGAAGAGAAAAAGGATAGCAAGGAAGGAGACAGCAACACGGGCAAAGACGGGGAAAAGAAAAACGGAAAGTATGAGAAACCTCCTTTTAGTTACAATGCGCTGATAATGATGGCTATCCGACAGAGTCCAGAGAAGCGGCTCACTCTCAATGGTATTTATGAGTTCATTATGAAAAACTTTCCTTACTATCGAGAGAACAAGCAGGGCTGGCAGAACTCCATCAGGCATAACCTCAGTCTGAACAAATGTTTTGTAAAAGTGCCGCGGCATTATGATGACCCAGGTAAGGGAAACTACTGGATGCTGGACCCCAGCAGTGATGACGTTTTCATCGGTGGAACGACGGGGAAACTTCGCCGGAGATCCACCACATCGAGGGCCAAGCTAGCGTTCAAACGTGGTGCTCGACTAACTTCTGGGCTAACATTTATGGATAGGTCCGGGTCCTTATACTGGCCAATGTCACCGTTTCTGTCCCTGCATCACCCGAGGGCCAGTAGTGCGTTGAGCTACAACGGTACCTCCTCAGCGTACCCAAGTCACCCTATGTCTTATAGCACTATGTTGACCCAGAACAGTTTGGGAAATAATCATTCTTTCCCCTCCTCGAACGGCCTTAGCGTTGACAGACTTGTGAATGGGGACATTCCCTACGCTACTCATCACCTAACAGCAGCAGCGCTTGCGGCCTCCGCCGTGCCCTGTGGTCTTTCGGTTCCTTGCTCCGGGACTTACTCACTTAACCCATGTTCCATGAACCTACTTGCTGGACAGACAAGTTACTTTTTTCCTCACGTCCCCCATCCTTCAATGACCTCCCAGAGTAGTACCTCAATGAGTGCCCGGGCGTCGGCGTCCACTTCCCCACAGGCGCCATCCTCCCTCCAATGTGACTCTTTAAGGCCCTCGTTGCCTAGCTTCTCTTCAGGACTGTCTGGGGGACTCTCTGATTATTTTACGCATCAAAATCAAGGGTCAACTTCCAATCCACTTATACACTAACAAAACATCAAGAAGGAGCAAAAAAGACTGTGAGTGAACATTTTACACCCATTTACGTTGTACAAAATATTATAAATAGGCTATTAAGCCTACTTAAAAGAAAAGAGACTTACTAAACAACAAAAAGAAAAACAAACCAGAAAGCAACCCGAAGTTCCAGGTATTTTTTATTGATATTCTCTGCTTTTATTTCTGTGTACAAATGTCAAGTGTCGAGGAGGTGTTTATAACTCCCTGTCAGCAACGTGCAATGTGATCAGAGAAAAAACTGAGAAAGCGAGAGAGAAGGTTTAGGTTTTGAAGTGGCATTACCTTTAGAATGTGTATTTAAATAGTGTCTGCAGATTTGCCTAATTTTAATATTAAAAAAAATACAATATCTAATGCGATCATTACAGCAACCACCAGACCTCATGTTTGCAGTATTATCACGTACATCATGGCGCACTGGTGGAATAATGATTTATTTTGCAAAAAAAACACATACTAATTTTAAAATTCCTTGTTTAGTTTCTACAAATAAATGTGCTTTTTTAAAAC
>JAVQJS010037382.1:0-11087 GCA_036024795.1 Galaxias rostratus
CTAAAAAATAATACATTTTTTAAAAAAAATTTTTTTTCATTTTTTTTTTTTGTTCCAATGTTCCCCCCCCCCCCCCCCCCCCCTCCCTTCCCCACCACTGGGTTAAAGATATTTGAAGACACAGTGGACACACTTCATTAGTTTCCATCATTACTATGTGGTATAGGGGCTATATTTACCTGGCTATTGTTTTAAATTTGACATCAGAAACGTGCTTCCAAGGGACATCCACATGCCAACAGACGCTTTGATATGCAACACTGATATGCAATGTTAATGGAGTGACCGTCAAAATCACATGCCATTAAAAAGGTTCTCTAAATAGGGTATCACAAACATGTCCAAAGATCAGTGGGTGATCCCCCCTTCCCCCTCCAAAAAATATAGTTGTTCTCAAATTAACAAAGACGGAGAGTAAATCAAAACATATCAATGTTGAGTGGGCTCAAGCAGGAGAAATCGATCCTCTGCAGTTCAGGTTACATCTGTGATTTCCAATCTAGAGCTGATGGCTCTGAATTCCCTTCATAGGGTACAATGATGTGAATTGCTGTATAAAGGTGTATAAAATCATGTGCAAGTGCATAAACGTAAGGGCATGTGAGCTTTGGTTTACTCCCCCCCACATGTAGAGTATGAGCTATGTTTGTACATGTTCTATAAATGAATGAGCAGACAAACGCAGTCCATTCTGGTTCTACCTTACCTGGTATGGCTGCACCACATATATTTTTGTCACATAATTAATAACGGTAAACTCTAATCTGATTGTACTTTATGAGCCCTGTTAAATACGGGCCAATGTCATTACATTGGTAGCCGGACCAGGGTATGTTAAGTGCTTCTGCATGCGGCACAATTGGAAAGGAGCCATTTATTGTCCAGAAATATCTATAAAATAATAAAAAGAGGCCAATTATATTTATCGATGCACACTCAATACCCTGCTTTTTCCTTCAATATTAGAGACACATTTATGTTGAAAAAAGTGATTTGCCAACCTGTGGCGCCAGACACTACTGATTTACGAGACTGAGTCCTTCTCCAGATGGATTTACTTTTCAACTGCAGGATGCTGCCTCTGCCGCCTGGCTCTAACACATGACTGATCCAATTGGCAGCGTAAGTGTGCAGTCACTCTCTAGATAGCAAGTGGCTCAAGGGCATAGAAGTCCTTTACATGTTTTGGGGAGTTCTTCTAGAGAACAAAAGCCTCATACTCACCAGAAATCACAAATCAGAAAAATGTGGCTAGACTATATAACTGCAAGGAGTATAAAAGTAGAAAATGTCTATTGAATTAAACTGCCCTGTCAGACTCTTATGCCAAGCCACCTGAAAGAGTTACTCATGTTATTCTCCTCAACAACGTGTCAATCAGTCACCTGAAGACTGATGTACAAAGATCGGTCTCCGCTGCTCAATCTGTTTCTACGATTCATGTCAGTGAGAGAAATGGGTAAGATGGAGCACACAGTTACTCGAATTTACTATTATAGTCAGTTTATGAAAAGTAGATGAAAAGCGTTGTTTTTCGTGACAGGTCAATTTTCTTTATGTGTTTGTGGTGGAATTATGGAATTTCATCAGCTTTAAGTGTTAAACTCGGAATTTAAACAGATATCAGTCAATTATTGCATGGCACGGGGAACAGAAGGAAAAAACAAAACACAATAATGTGTTTATAGTCAGGTAATGAAGTTTGTGCATACTTGTTTGTAGATATTGGGTGGTGGAAAATCGTCTTATTTTTCCAAACCTCTAGCCTACTGCTGAGGCTTAGTCACAGAAGCTAACAATGAAAATGGCACTTTCTTTTATGGGGAGGAAATATGGCTGAAGCGTTGTATTGGGCCTGAGGTCATAAAATGGGACTGGCCTGTGCCAGGCGCTGTTGGCCTTTTCATCGCTAATTAGTTTGTCACGGAAATCACTGTCTCGAGGAAACGGGTTGTCAACACCTCGCCTCGCGCCATGGCCAGAAAATCAGGCACTTATTCAAGAACCTGTGACATTTAGAGACGGGCTCAATTGCAGAGAGCAGAGACACAATTTCTTTTTGTATGTTTTATACATTTTGAGTGGTTTGGTCAGTGGCACGTACGTCTCTTCGAAACGGTGAAACAAGTCTGTTTTGTGTATTATAAGGAGCGATGTTTGAAAAAGGGAGTGATACGGGACAGAGAAGCAGGTGGTGTGAGCAGAATCTATCCATGGCACAGGTTGAATGGAGGGGAAATGGAAAACCTTACAAATCCCCATCTGGAAATTCAAAACCTCACACAGGCACACAGGCCTCAGTCCAACCAGGACAGCTACTGTTTACTCTCCATGGCGTATAAACAGACAGACAAACCTTCAACAAATGTATCTGCCCATAAGTGTATCATAATATGTATATATATATACACAGCATATATATATATACATATATATATGCAGGTAGATCCCTGGGTGTTGAAAGTAAAGCATATCCGTTTCCTATCACAAACAACCTTAATAGTAATTTCCTTTGTTATTATCTCTTCCTCAGTTGAATTGTAGTACTGTTTACATAGACAAATCATGTGTAAAATTCACTTTAGAAACAAATTGCTTGTTCTGAATAACAAGAAATACTGTTTTGAAATCTGCTGAAAAATCTCAGACAGGCATGTGTCCGCACGGCCAAATGAGCTCTTTAAAATATACAATTCAAACAAATGTATATGTATGTGCAATATGTACAAATGTATCAGCACTCTGACAAGCATCCGATAAACCAAAAGTAATACATTTCTACATCTTAGAGAGACCCATCCAGCTAATCACAAGTCCTTCTGTCATTGACACTATGAACTGAAGGTATTATGTGTGTATGTAAGACCAGTGTGAACTGTGAATAACCCTCTCTCCAGCTGCTCCCATCCTTTCAGGTTATGCACCCTCCAAGTTCTTTTGAACAATAAATGGGAGAAAACTACACAGGGATGGCCACCTGCTGATAGTCATGGATAAAGTTCACCTATTTTCCCACAGATTCTGCTTACTCCAGTTGTAGCCTTCCAATGGGTGGGGTTGTGCTGCCGATCAAGACTATTTGGTCCGCTCTGCATCTTCAACCCAGGGGGTCCGATTACATACATGAAATGGCTTACATATCGTGATGTCCGTTCGTTCGGATGTCTCCGCATTCCATGTATGTGTCGGCGGGTTTAAATGACAGGTCTACATGGAGGCACCAGCTGTTCCTGGGTGAAGAGAAATCGTGACTAGAGGTTTTCATGACAGAATAAAAGTATCCAAAACAAACCAAAAAAGAAACACTATAGACCGGACTCTTGGGTGTTTAAGTACATGTCATAATCGGTTGAAGCTCTATCAGGAGACATTGCCCTGGTTCGTTGTTTCGTGCCGGTGAAACCTCCATCTTTCCCAGGAACAGGAAGTGACACGGGTATATGAAGCGCTTGCCAGGTTTAAATGCCACCTCTATAAATACATGAGTGGAATGCAGAGAGGTCGGGTCGATGGCCTTGTCGCCACTCACGTATTCAGGGAACTATTTGAACACAACACTGTTGTCGTCTAATGCAAATCCAAACCTGGATCCAGCTGAATGTCTCCGATTTAATCCCTTATTCTGTTCCTGGGTTTCTTTGAGGGGTGGGGGGGAGGGGGGACAAATGTGAAAAAGGCTTGGGGGGGGGGGGGTTGAATCCTTTTCCTGGGTTAATGGGGGAATGTGTCCCGGTTCATGTTTTTGGGACAGGAACCAGTGCTGTTGTCCTTAAATAAGAGTCGGTCCTTAAATAAGTGTCCATGTCAAGACTTCATCATAGGTCTATTTTGTGATTTTATTTTTATTTAGGCTCTGCTGGGACAGCTTGTTCTAACCTCGTTCTATTTTACCCCAGCCGCTTCTACTTGCTGATGACACACGTCATAAATGTTATGTGGTGTCAGGCATTATTTGGAAAATTGTCATCACCGCTATCATTAGATTGCCATCTTCTGTTTCTTATTTCTTTTTCATCATTTGTGACAACAGACAGAATTTTTTTTTTGATTCCGATAAAATATCATCAAATACTCATTCCCTCTTCAATTTGATCTTTGGGTCCTTTTCAAGACTACCAAGAGGGAGAGTGTAAAGAATACGACTGAACAGATGGATGGCCAAATCTATGTGAACCGTCGTCATGTTCTTCAGACTACATAGAGCCCCAAAACAAAAAACAACATAAAGGTTTTCTTAAAGACACACTCTGAAGGATGGTTAATTACCACTTCACATCGAGAAGGGTCTGAAATGGGAAAGTGACCCAACGAGGAGAAGAGAAAAACATGCGGATTGGTTTTCCAGCTGGGTCTTTATGGTGCCACCTGAGTGCGGTTTGGACGAGAAAGGCTCTTTTTAAAGGGGCCCTTATATGGGAACTGGTGAAGAACACACAATCACCCGTGCATTTGGTCACCTACAGATTGAAGTATTTTGCCCGTTGGGTTAAAAAAAAAAGACAAAAAATAAAGGGTTGCGAACAGACAAACAGTTTGACTTTAATATATAGAATAAGCCTGCAAAATTATGTAGATAGACTCTTCACAAAGATTAGGAATGTTAAAAAAAAGAACTGGGCAAATCATGCTGCAGCTTTTACCTACAATCTAGTAATAAAGTATAGGATGGTCCAAGGAATGTATTTTCCAATCCTTATATCTTCAAAAGACCCTTGAACTGATTTCCAAATATAATTTCACATCCATATTACACAAATATATGAAATATTGTTGGAGAGACTTTTATTTGGAAATCTGTTTTCTGGACGTGAGGAGATAATAGATAACAAAAGGAGAGGCAAAAATATTCACAACAGGAAAAAAACACACGCCAAATATACCGCATCATTTTCTCTCTCTCTAGAAATCAACCCACCTAGTTTCTGCTCCTATCCTACCACCTACTCACGCGAGGTCAGAACCCCGACAGTCTCCTTCACCTTCTTCCTGCCTTGCATCCAGCAGGTCATACTATGACAGCAGAAAGAAATGTCCGAGATAAACAGTGTCACGTTCCAACCCACCTGAATAGAGGCTTATGTGCAATAAGCAGGGAGGAAAACAGCTTTGCGGCCGGTATCAGCACAGTCTGTGTTTGGGTGGGGTGACAGCAAAGGGGAAGCTTGATGATAGCAGAGACCCACCCTGGTACACGGGGTCACGTTCCCAGATTAGAATAGAGCTAAGGGATGTGTGTGTTTGTGTGTGTGTGTGTTCCAGTTCCATCCATTTCAAAGCCGTCTTCACGATTAGAAAACAACGTTTGCAGGACAACAAGTCATCTATGGTCATGATGTTTGAAGTAACTCATATGCATTACTGGGCCAAGACAACTGGCATGTTTACTCAATAAATAACTCCTCCACACCTCTCTAGACAATTATACCTCACCGTAAGGAATGCATGGCCGTGAAATGTCCCCTGGAAACAAGCTAAAATCAACCTGGGGGAAAGGCCAAAATCCATGCTAAATGATCAGCCAGATATTACAGTGAGCAATGAGACAGCAGTGGATCCCGCTTGACTCGTTGACACTTGTCCATCTTGTCCGTTTGTCCGGTCGACGTGCATCACGGTTATTAGGTCTGGAAATGTGCGATCAGGTTCAAGCTCAGTGTGTTGTCACGACAGACATGGGGGAGAGTTATATCATCACCTGTATTATGAAAGGTGTCCTTTCGTAACACTGCATTGGATCAATGACAGTAGCTTTGTCTTATTCATTGCATAAGAGAGACAGTTTCATTCAGAAGTATGAAGAATCTGTTCTGTGGTTTGGTCTGCTCTATTTGTTCTCTATTCTTTATTTATAAATGATTGTTTTCAAGTGGGAAACTGGTTGTGATCAGAAAATATACAATTGTGTCCCTGCTAGGCAGAATTAAGAAACAGTTTGGTTAGACTCATGTTTGCCTACAGGTGTTTTCATCATTGGGTTCCAGAATGCTGACATAGAACATACATGCCCCCTCTAGTGTGGTTATTCTTCAGGCCTTCCCTTCGTCCCTGAAGCCTCTGTTGGAAGAGTGTAGACGTCTAGGAGCTGGGAAAACTATCTTATGGGACTCTCCTGGGGCCGCCTCAGAAGGCAGCATCTGCTACGGAGGCAGGAGTATGGCTGACACAGACAGGATCCACCCCTGAGCCCAACAGAGTAACAGAGCAGGTACTGTAAGGTCATTAAGATGGACACCAACATCCTCCTTTGGTTACGGAAGTTTGAATGCACACAAGTGTCTGTGTCCGCTCAGACCAAAGCGGCCATGTGGTGCTTCTTTGTAAGAGAAATTCGGAGGTCTTTCTGTATGTATTCTGAGTGTGTGTGTCTGTCAAAAACAGAAAGCCACATTTTCTTTTCTTTTTTAAATCTTAACGTTCTGCTGTTTCTGCTCCTCAGTATTCTAAGTTGTGTGTGATGGGTATTAAGGTAGTCACCACTGTATGTTTTATTCCGTCTGACAGGGTAGCTGTCTGCTGGCACCTCTTTAGTAACAAACTGGACCATGTTTAATGTATAAAACAGAATGTACTCAAAATACACTTGCATCTGGGAGGGCTGGGTTCTTAGAAAAAACACAGTTTTTTGAGAGAGAGGAGTGGGGGGTACGGCCCAAAGGAATCTGAACTGCTAAGAGCTGTTTCTTTGCCAGTAAATGAGCACCATAAAGTACTACGTTAAATAGTATTTCCTTTAAGGTGGTTACCTCACTATGTCAGACGCATTTTGTTGAAATTTCTTATTCCTCCAAAATCGAGAATTACGTGTACTTATTCAAACATAAGTTAATGTTGTAATTTATTTTCTTGACAGATATAACAGTTTACAGCACCAAAACTAACACGCATGAAGAACTTTGCTCTGCGCAGTGCATTGTGAACCGTAGACATAAAATCAGTTGCGCGCATGTAGAATATAGTACCGACAGAAATAACGGTCACACTTAAGATTTCCTTTCAACATCAAAAGGCATGCAAGGCATTTTCTTGAACAGGAAATTCCTGTGCATGTAAGCGAAGTCTTCCATTTATATGCACATAGTAGCTAGACGCAATACTTTGGGTTTGTGATTGGGGAAAGATAGGTAGGCCTACTAGTTTGTTCTTCAAATCTACGCTTGCTTCTGCGTGCGAGAACCTAACCATAACTTAACACACATGTCGCAGCTGACCTCTAGTGGAAAGAAAATATAATACGGCCAAACAATGAATAGCATGACAAAATGCCAAAACTAAAATAATGAATAACATTTTATGATTTTTAATAATCGAATAACCGAATAATATTATAGTGCTAGTTTATTGCTTGCTAATGAAAATCCAATGTTGATGGTAGGCAAAATATATTCATCAGGAAAATGTTTGATTATTTCAGGAACATACACAATACATACCAAGTACCCTGCATATTGTACCAATAGAATATCTGTACTTTTTTAAAAAAATACATGTTTTCCCTTCCTAATTTACATAATGCAATATGCATGGCCTTTTTTTACTCGTGAAGGTCAACCCTCCATCCCATAGACCACCTTTTCTTGAGAATGGCAAGCGATGAGTTTCGTGCAGCGGTGTAAAAAGCCATTTCTGCAGTAATTTATGATATTGATCCCATGCAAAATAATGTTCAACAATTTTGTTCAGGACTCGTTTCTTTTAAATGTTAGAAATAGGCATATTATTACAAATATAGATCAAACAAACACCATAACACTATATGCCTTCTCATCCTGTGTTTGAGAAATAATTTGCTGGGAGCGGATGCCTTAAGCACGCAGTGGCACAGAGTCTTTGATGGTGCATTTTGAGAGAGATGGCTTGCTATTACGATTCAGCTTACTGGCTTTGACAGATCAAAGATGGAGTCGAGTGATCTGATCTGATTGGTTCATCTGGGATTCGATGTCTAACGATGATTTCATTCTCTGCAATTTGTTTTCATTTAGAACTTTAATTATTCGAAGCATATCGTAAGCGACACATATGTGCTATTTTATTGCATAGCCTTTGTGTATTTTAGAAAATCAGATGTTAGTTTATCTGCCAAGTTGCTAACTAAAATAGGCAACTGATTTAATTATTTAAATAAAATCACAAACAGTATTTTCTGGTTTTAACGGTAAGCGAGGGTAGAAACTAATGTGAATTGTGATTGACAAGTGTAACAAATCTTGCATGAACTAAACATGCAAATAGCCTTTCTCGTATGACATTATTTACACCCAAAAAACAGGTGTCGGTTTGGACTACACTACATATACATACATACGCAAAACAATGATTGTAGCGTACATAAAGATCCACATTGGGTTATTTCTATGAAAATTGTTCTCTCGATGGAGCCATGTTATGGGGGCGTTTTCGTTATATTTTCCATGAAGCGAATTTTTCCCCTGTGCGGCATCAGTAGCATAGAGCCTGCCTCCAATGATTGTACCGAGGTACTGCCTGTATTTTTTTAGGGACAGGATACGCACGGCGAAAAAGAAAATTTAAGCATAGCCATTCTTCCGGGAGATTTGCAAAAGGAATAACAGGTCTGCTTTGCTCCTTGTGAAAAGACGACAAAACAGGTACAAACTTGGAAACTGTCATGACCGCGCATATCCGGATTCATGCGTTTTGTGGCGAGCTGCGCCTCCGAAAGGAACGGTAGTGTCCATGTCGGAGATTAGCCTGGATCAAATTGGTTGAAAATAAAATGGAGGTTAACGAGTACCAAATCATATTATTTAAGAACATTGCACTTGTTGTGCGTAATCGTTTTGAGTAATTAATAATGCAAGCGTAATGAAAAACGATAAAGTCGTGAGAGGCCCTACATTCTAAAGGTGTGCATAAGAGCGTTGAGGATTCATCTATATTATTTATTTAATATAAGCCTTTTGGTATTAAGTTACAATGTCATACACCGTCTGTTACTCTTGTGCAAGACATAACTATACGGGGCACGCGTAGCCAACCTACAAACGATAAATGTTGCTGTGGTCCCCTTTCTGTGGAAAGCTATAGTGCTGTAGCCACTTAGGCATGTCGGTATCCCGGCATAAGGCAACCTATTCAACAGAGCTTAGGTTCTATCTGAAAAGTCAGATGGTACCAATTTAAATGATTTGGCAACACGGAGTTGTATGACCATGTTACAATTTAAAAAACGACATTCTTATAAAGAATGTATGCTTTTCTAACACATCACGATTTGTTATTCGCTTCGAAATTCACAGCATGTTTATGTTAACAATTTGTTTAGCTATGATGGCCGCTTTGTACATTCTAGTGTGGGTTAACTGAGCAGCCCCTTACCTTAATTAGCCCAATCCCCGCGCCCCATCCCCCTCTGGGTTATGGATTATAGTGGACACCTGAAAAAGGTCTGTTATTTTAATTTAAAGTAGTAGTTTTAGTTGTGTAAAAAAGAAGATCGTTAATCAGTCCACATGTCAAGCGCTTTTAAGGCCATTGCTCATACAGTGTTTATGGAATCGATCACCCAGCTGGTCTTCGCCAGCCAACATTTCTTGGACTCCCGCTTTAAAATTGATAGAGTTGCATGTTTAAAACAGTTAAACATGCCTCCTATGAATAATTAAGGAGGACACCTTTGTTTTTCTTCAAATACAGAGGAAAATGGGACACACATCCCACCTGTTTCTAAAGTCTTTATATGCTCTTCACTGTGACAACGAAACGATGACATCCCATACATTCTGTTCTATTTTACATGCAGCATTTACTAAGGGCAGGATGTCGGCTCGCGGAGGGAAGAAGAAGGCCACCAAGCTGTCCCGCTCAGCCAGAGCCGGGGTCATCTTCCCCGTGGGGCGGATGATGAGGTACCTACGCACGGGAACGCACAAGTATCGCATCGGCATGGGGGCGCCCGTCTACATGGCTGCTGTCATTGAGTACCTGGCAGGTTTGTGAATGTGAACGCTTACGGAAGGCATAATCTGTGCTACGTCAGCCTTAAAATACAGATTTGTCCATTAACTTGAACTTTTAATATTTTTTGTTGTATGTGTCATGGAAAAACACATTAAACATTACTGCATAACTTTTAGTTGAACGTTTGTTTTTTCTTTGGAAACATGTAAGCTGCCAACCATAGTCCCTCTATATCAATGTACACTCCTCGTGCTACCTGTCCAATAATATGCATCCCTAATACAAACCCACTCACGCACGAACCAAGACACACTATGTCAGTCTTTAAAATTGTTCAAAAAGTGAGTTTCAAACGGAATGTCGATATACATCAGGTTTGCCCTTTTGTTTTCTGTAGCTGAGATCTTAGAGTTGGCAGGAAACGCAGCGAGAGACAACAAGAAGGGCAGGATAACCCCCAGACACATCAAGCTGGCTGTGGCCAATGACGAGGAGCTCAACCAGGTAACACAGCACACTCTGCTCTGTATCTATATGGGTTTAAGTATTTCGGTTTCAGGTCTAAGTTAGTTAATAAGCTTGAGAAGAGTCCAGCGCATTTTGCCTCCTGTGAATATTTTGTGAATAAAGAACTGGACGGCATCAGTTTGTTCTGTTTGTATTGCATTGCATTCTAAGGAAAGGGTGGTATCGTATTATGAAGGTTAAAGTTGGTAATATGATAATTATCTCCGATGCGTCTGATAGAAGTGCGTAACAGAATGTAGTGTATTTATCGCTGGTCCCTAGGATGTTTCCGTTGTCACCCCAAGCTGTGTTCTCTGTAGCAGGTTGTATTTCAATGAGGCTAAACGGCCACTGTTCTGTGGTTGTTGGTTAACCTCAAGTGGAAGTGTAGACGGTTGAGCTACGTCTTATATCCATTCAAAATGAAACTGTATATCCAGAAGTTCTTTGAGCTGACAAAAAATAAAGATGCTTTCAAAACTGTTTAGTAAATAATTCATGGATTGATTGATCGCTTGATCAAGGAGGCTGAATGTATTTGTCAAATTACATCCTATACCCACAGAACTGTGGACTGGAAGGCCCTATTTACAAGGCCGATTTTTAATATATATATATATATATATATATATATATATATATATATATATATATATATA
>JAVQJS010037388.1:0-11599 GCA_036024795.1 Galaxias rostratus
TGATTGCAGATGGTTGCCTAGACAAAATATAGTAAACTTATTGAGCAAAAAAGCGCAAAACAAACCAAAAGGAAAAATGTCTGGAAGTCCAGGAATTTGTTAAAAGCAATGCCATTCAACATACAAAAAGCTTTTGAAACATTGTACATTTAGTTTTACCGACTAATACGACTTTAATCATTTTTTTTCCAAATATTGTTTTACTTCCTTTGTATATTCGTCTTTTTCTATTGCTGGTACACCTAAAATATGAAGCCAACATTAAATGTTTTTAAAAACTTAATACAAGCCTCTATTTTAGGAATGTATACTTACTGCTTGAGGCGATCGATAAGTGCTACTCGAAATGACAAAATGTATCTTCTTGCTCTTCTCTTGAGCTCTTACCGCTCTTGTTTTAGTTTAACGTTCCTTTTGTAGAATTGATACTGGTTTGTGCAGCGAGCAGAGCTTTATATCATAAATGAGGATTCTCGACATTTCTCGAAAGAGTCTGTGTCATGGGCCAATGAGAGCTGCGAGCGCAGGTCTCCATCGTGTTGACGTCACCTCAACGTGATAGACTAGATTTCCTGAAGTGGTCTAGCACCTCCCATCTCTGCCTGGAATCGTCGAGAATTTGTTACTGCTAAGTTGTCGATTCATAGTTGACACATCGTGGAGATCAGTGCATGGGATAGGTTTCCTTTATTTTTTTCAGTGCTTTGTTTACAGCACATAAAAAATCATTTATAAAACACTATTTTAAGGCAGTAAATGATCCATTTCTAACTGTATGCCATTTTTAAATAGAGAGACTTTTTAAATTACTAGTAATTATTTGCCAGTTCAAAGAGACAACATACATTTAATTTATGTTTCTTAATTTTCTGGCACAGTAAAGAACCTTTTCAGATCGGAGTTTGTTACATTTTTGGAAACGGTTCTCTAAGAAATAAAAATCGTTGTCAATTCCATAGACAATAAAAAACTTGACTTTCCCACGTGGACAAAGACACACTAAAACTAAAAATAATTCTACATATTAATAATAATAATAATTTAACAATAAAACATTATACTTATAAAGCATTTTTCAAAACACTCAGACGCTGTAGAAAGAAAGAGTAAACAAAAATATAGCAACACAAGTCGCAGGGCCAACATAAATGGACAAACAGCAACTCACACATTCACACAGTTACAGTTATTTACTGTTCATAAAAACCACTGTAGTTTGAAAGACCTATGTTCAAACGTTCTTGTTCAATCAATATCGACAAAAGTTTTGTTAAATTAGCATCTAAATTGTATTAACATCGGAAATGATCAATTTATTAAATTTTAAAGATGAAACAATGTATAAAAAATTCATTTAATGTAGAGTGTCAATTATCTATTTAAAAAATATATATTGAGGTATTTGCTTTCAAGCGATACTACAAATACATTTGACACTTTAACTTCAGTTCTGTGTTGTTAAATGTAAATATATTTTTAAACAAATATGTATTAACAGAACCCTATAAGAAGCAACATTTTCAGAATCTTTAGGCCAAGTAAATAATAGAAAAAGGTATCCCTAGGTACCTGTACTGAATTCTTGTACAATAGATTCACTGTCAGTGCAATGCCTGGATGTGAGTTTTCTTCAGCTACATGAAAAAAAATATTTTCATGATCCTCCTAGATGAGCAGAGCAGGACGCTGACTACTTTTTTACCCTTTACCTTCCACCGCCTACCATATGAGGTGACTTGTGCTCCAGAAATCTTTCAGCAGAAAATTACTGACACACTGCAGGGGTCGGATGGCAGTGAAAGGTCCGTGCAGAAACAGAGGATTTGCATGACCAGCTATTGGCGAAGGTAGTAAATGTCAAAGAGGACATTGGTCTCAAGTTGATTAAGGCTAAGTATGAGTTTAAATAGAAGATGATCTGCTTTCTGGCACTTTTCATTAATGAGACAGGTGTCAGGCCATACAAAGGTGACCTGCTTTGTGTCCCTTTCTCTAATCTTTCTATCTAGACCACCAAACACCTCGCCTGCCTCTCTCACACAAATTAGTTCTGTGACTAAACTAGTCTCATCCATAGTTCTTAGCTTATCTATAACCTGACTAGCCACTGCTTCAATAGGTTTATGTGTAGGTATCCTAAATGATAAACTATCAAATCCAATTCTTCTTCTGTGCAACAATTTATTTATTTGTGACTTAATTCTATTAACAGCCACATTGATTGCACTTTTTGCAAGAGAGATTCCCTCCTTCTCATCAAAATTGTGGCACATGATGTCAAGTAAAATTTTAGTCCTGTTTCCTTTGTTGAAACAACGGAATCAATCTCAAGCACGACATCGTTGGTTAACAAATTTATTTGTAAAATATATTGGGCGTCCTGAAACTAAGTTGAAAAAAGAAAAAAAAAACACTGTCAGTGAGCAATGGCTACATTTTCACCAAATTTCAATGACAGTTTTTTCCCTTAAATAAAAATATTTAGCACTGAGTTAAACTTGTGGGCATGATGTAATTCAGTGATAGGCCAGACATTATGTGGGTTGTGCATTGCAGCAACTATTCTGTTTCGAGAGACTGCAAATGGGTTCCTTGATGTTAATTTCTTTCTCAAGGTTTGCATAAGGTTTGCCGTTAAAACAACTTGCCATGATCACAGAGGGAACGGCAGCAAGCTTCAAGACACTAACAAGATTGTCGACAAAAGTATTCATAAAAGGTTGTTACTTTACAAACTACTCGTCTATAACTATAGTTAATTTAAAAAGTATTTCAATAAAAAATGTAAATGAATGTTTGAATGTCACAACTCACTGCAGACAATTCTATTCAACATTGCTACACACCTGTTTGGTACATTCGGTGACACATGCAATGCACAAAAGCATATGTGACCTCGCACAACAAACTTTATTCTGAAACTTGATATTCCTCATACAGGACATTTGCAATAATCTATGCCAACTTGTGGTTGTTTTATTTCTACATTGTAGATGTGTGTTTCTGCCCTAAGGAAGAGAGGAATGAGGATTGGTGGTCATTGTCGATTTGTTATATGTGAGAGCAAATTTGTCTACAGACAAAAGGTGGGATGTATAATGTCTGTTATACCAATATCAGTGTTGTTCTTTGCCAGTACATTGTAAAAAGACGATTTTTTTTAACCATCATCATATGGTTGTTAACTGCAGATATGTGGTCTTAGCCAAGCATATTCATGGTGCTCAAACAACAATAGTGAATCTTTCCAGGATGTATCTATAAACCCAAACTTTACACATTATCAGTAAGCTTTTTATCATAATACAATAAATCCATATTTTTTATAACAGGCCAGAATTACAATAAATAGGTAGATTCCAACTCGTATCCTACTGTGCTGCCACAGCTCAGTTTGGTTATCTTGGGCATGCAGTTCTTTGAATCAAGATACATGCATACATTCATCAACTTATTTTCTGTGTTGGTTGGTTCATCTGAAACTATTGTTGATCTAAGTCCAACCTTCAATATGTTGATTTCTTCAAAACGTTTAAACACCGAATTGATGCACACTCATAAAAACTAATTTGAATTTCAAAGTGGTGAAAAAAGTAGAAATTTCCACAGGGCTGGCAATATGTAGGTTTATAGTGCAGGTTTAGGGTCAAAAACAAACATTCTTAGCATCACAAATTCATATACCTGCTTTTTTACCATTAGGCCCCAGTAAAAGTAAACACGTGAACTGCGTACTTATTGTGCTGACTATCTGAAGCAAATCTAGTGGAAAGTATCCCAATTTGGTATAAAATTGATGCAGCCCCGCCATTAACAAAGTATTTTGTCCTTTTTCTTTACTATTTGGTGTCAGATTGGCCGGTGTGGGAACACTTGGTGCCGTGGACGACAATCGGTGTCCGGGATGCTGGAGTTTAATAGTAAATCCAGAAGACCAATTCTGAAACTTGTCAGGCACCGCTCAAGGCAAACCCTTGTAGGCTATGTTCAACGATACATCAGACCCGGAACATCCATCCTCACTGATGAATGGAATGCCTACAAGAGGAAACTTTCCCAGTGTGGATGTGGCCAATATTCTGTCTCCCACAAAAGGAACTTTGTTGACCCAGAGACTGGTGCTTACACTCATCATATTGAGCGTGCATGGCGTAGAGGCAATTGCACTCCTGAATTACTGAATCTCTCTCAAAATTATAGAGTGGCACCACTGGTTATGTGTGCACCATAATAATGGTATTTTGGGCAGGCTTTTCCAGAATATTAAAAAAGCAAGTCAAGTAATATAAAAAAGTAGGTGTTTAAAACGAATTGGATTTGGGTTTTAGTTTGTTGAAGGTCACAAGGTTGTTTGAAAGTTGTTAGGGCCCACATTGGTGTTTTTTAAACGAATTGTGCAAATAAAATAAATACAATCTCTTGATATATCTATTGCTCTGGTTTAGGGATTTAAAAGCATCTAACAGTGCAATAAGACTTTGCGATACTTCAATGACTAATCCAAATCCAATCCAAAATCAATCCAAATTGTACTAGTAGTTGAGGTCAAAGAAATCATTCATGACACAAGTTTAAAGGTGCCATGACCGCCAATATCTAACAATGTAATTTGTAATACATCAAGATGAATTGTGTATTTAATCGGGCCAGCTATGGCAATCTAACAGGTTATGTCATCTTGGTTTATGTAAAGTTGTCATCAAAAAGATGTTGACAGGGAAAGTTGTCTTGGTTTATGTCAAGTTGTCATCAAAAAGATATTGACAGGTAAAGTTGTCTTGGTTAATGTCAAGTTGTCATAAAGACATTAAGAGGTGAGGTTGTCTTAACAAAGACATTGACAGGTCAAGTTGTCTTGGCTAGTGTCAGGCTGTCATAACTAAGTCATCCCAAAACATCAACTGCATGAAAAAATTTAATAATTGACCAAATGACACAAACAATCATAACGGTTTATTCAAGTGTTATGTCATGGTAACGACAGTGTCATATCAGTCTTATGCACACCCCTTAAAATAAAGGGTTACAAACGGTTCTAACACAACCCTGGATTACCATAAATAAAGCCCCTCTATCTCTTCTTAGATAAATTTTATCTGAGAAAGAAAATCTTGTATGTCATAATTTTTCAGATAAGTTTGTAAATCTAATTTGTTTAACTAGTGACATGAGTATGATTTGATTATGAGTCCTTGACAGTATAGACTGGACCAACCTCTCAAACTTATTGTATTTGAATAAAAAATTTAACTTAGAATATACTGTATTACAAAATTGTCCAGTTATTGCTCATAATTTTCACTAGAGGACATAATTGTGCGGACAGACAGTAGCTATGTTCAGAACCGCATACTCAAATACTAGCTACGACACACTTAATGAGTACATACTGTATTCTAAAACTGAAATCTAGTCTTTGTAAAAAAAGAAAGAAAAAAAAAAAGATTAACTTCAATTGTTAACATACTCAAATGGTACATTTGATCACAAGAACAGCACAGTTCTTTATGTGAAGCAGATGGAAGCTGACACATTGCATTTTTAGCATGAAGCTTTCAGGTACTTTTTTGTAGCTTTTATGTACCATTGGCACACTGCATGCATATTGTTTTGTCATATTTAATACTACGTTATGGGTGTATAGGCAATTCCAAAGATACCAAGATATTTTAGCTAATACACTGTATAGGAAAAAGCAAAGATGTAATAGATATCATATAAAATATTTTTGTATGTTGGGAAGATTAATAATTTGCCAGTCAGCTACAATAACCTTTCAATAAGGCAGACGTCTGGATTATACCTGTATGATAAGGATAATGTATAGAAATAAGATGAACATTAAATAAGTAAATTCGTTTGCTCAAAGTTGTCTTAACTGTTTTGTTTTTAATATTGCTCAGACATACAGTTTTAAAAGCTCCTGAAAATTCCTCCACTGCATTGTACTGATCAACCACAAGCAAGATATGATTAATACAATTACATTTGAAAATTATTATTGAACATACATTGATAAACCCAATCCACTTGACTCCATCTGAGAACATTTGTGCCTTTTTTTTTTTTTTATCTAGTCAAGAATTGTACACAATGATACGAACAATTAAGTGTTTCAGTGTAATGCACAAATGATGTATAAGGTATTCATTTAGTGTTTTCTTCACAATCTAACCTTAAAATAGATTTTTTTTCTTTGCCAGAAAATGTAATTGTAATGCAAATGTAAATGTGGCCAACCGTTAAATAACAGAATCGAGCCAACAAATTTAAACTCAAAGTGTTTCTTTATTTACAATTACTTGGTATAACATATGTTTGTAAAATATTTTTGGCTCACACATAGGAACAAAGTACAGAGAATCCTCAATTATCAAATGCCTTGGTATATGGCCTTCCCTATCACAATCAGACAAACCAAAACGATATATGAAAGTATTCACATGAAAAGTACAAAATTCTTAAAACATTATTTTTCCTTACATAAAGAAATTCTGCAACATGGTATATAGACTGTAATTTAACAACACAGTTCAATATTGATAGTTTCATGTCATATAATACAACCAAACACACTGTGTCAGGTGGCATGATGTTGGCTAAAAAAATCACAGATCCTTATTTGCAGTGTTTTGCATTTGATTTGGTTGCTTGTGTACATGACAGTTGCTGATTGGCTGATAAAGGGCAGATAGTAAGAGGCAGTGGGGAGTGTCTGTTACGGAAAATAGCTGGCCATCATTTTTACCCTATCTGAAATATTTAAAAGCAAAAAAAAAATGCAGAATTGCTTTTCAAGTATGGGACAGACAATATTATCAATGTGTCATTGGAATCAGTGTAACCAGTCAAATAACCCCAAAATATTTCATTACACGGAAGGCTTCATTTGGGGGAGATTTGTGATGCATTGGTTAAGACACATTGTAGACATATGGAAGGCATGAACGCCTGTATACCGCAGCATATTTATTCTGGGCCATTTCAGAATCAGAACATTTTAAAATAACATTCCAGTGTTGGTACAAAATGTGGCTCCATAGAAAAAAATGCCCTTCCACTCATTTCTGATAATATTTTACTAAGTAAAACTTTGTATGTAGAGTAACTAACAGCCAGTAGCCAGACACACAGCTTTAAGTTTAGGAAACATACGTGTTTAAGTTGAACTCAGTAGTCTAACTCCTTAGCCAATATTGGTTGCAATTAGAAAACGTGCATTTATTTTGTCAGAAAGCCAAACCTATTTATCCTCAACTCAAAACCGCAGATTGTTCCAAACTTTCACACAGGAAAATTCTACTTTTCGCTTTTTGACAAAGCTATGGCATGTATACTGCTTTGGACAGTTGGAAGGGAGGCTATTGACCTTCCCACATGTCCATTGAAGGGGGAGGAGGGCGACAATAGCTCCATTGACTATGTTGGCAATACACCCTCCACTCGAAGCTAAGTATTTAACATGGAAAATGCAGTTGATTATTAACTAGGATGCCAGTGTGAGCCTAGTCAGAGGAATTTGAACCATGCATTGACTATTCCAACAAGGAGGAATAAAAAGAATCTTTCGTGAATCACATCTAGCCCTAGTGTTTTGCATATTTCAAAGTGTACACCCATTGCTCACATCAATGGGGTGTTTATAAAAATCATTTACCCTTGGATTGGTGATAGGCAAAGCCAAAAACTAAAACAAAAACACAACAGTAGCAACCCTATTTTTGGAGACGTTTGCAGTGGCATGTTCACATAAACCAATCAAGTAATTATTCGTAATTGCTTTTAAATGTTTGCCTATTTTGAAAAAAATAAAATGACTGATTTTTCGACTTTGTCACGCATTCATCTTCAAAGCATTGTTAAAACATCAATATAATTCGGACCTTCATAATCTACCCATAGTTTCATATCAGCTTGTTACAAGTATGGATCTAACTTGTACCAGTGAAAGACCCATATTCACAGATAAAGCCAGTAATGAACGCACACATTCCATTGACACAGTGTCTCTGTCTTCTATGTACATAAAGTCTTCCTTTCATGGTGTACCGGTATGATCAGCAAGGCTTTCTCTACAGCAAACAAAATCGCCTTGATTGTACCGCAGTCCTACATCAGGTCGGGGGCTTTCTGACCAGAATACTAAACATCCTCCTCAATGCATATCATGGTAGCTTTGTCTGAAAACACACACGAGTTGGTGCTACATTTCCCCCTTATTCAGCCAGAAAACACAATCAACAATTGGCTTACTTGACATTACACGAGTGGAAGGAATAAGAGACTTGTAAAATGTATAAAGAGTACCGACACATATACAGACCTAAACAAGAATGCACATTTCAAAAATAAAAATCTTAAGAGAGTCAAAAGTCATATTAGTGTTACAACTGTACCCCCTTCCCCTATTTATCATCAAAACGTTTCACTTTACCATCAAACCTTTTCAAGTTTTGAGAACTGTTTGCAAACTTTGCTTCTTTTGAACAGTGTAAACGTTTTTGAGACAATGACACTTTGGAGGTGTCAGATTTGGGGAAAAAGCAGGAAGACACAAACAATGATGCGTAAACAAAGTCCTAGTTTAAAAAAGAAAACGTCCCATCGTTAGTGCTACATTTCATTGGGTGGTGGTATGTATGTAGTGGTGACACCGATCTGGTGACTCAAACACGACCACCTCCAATCACAGCAGTTGGTGGACACTGGGAAATTGTATCCACATTTTTGTTCTCACAGTCAGTCGGTCCAAAACAAATGTTTTCACTCACTCACACAGGCTACCAAACACACATAATCCTCTCACTTGCTCAGCTCTCAAACATTAACACTCTAACTCACCATTTTTCCTTTTCCTCTTTCCCCTCGGGATGCAACTGACCGCGTTTTATTGAGCGTCTGCCCCTCTTTGGGCCCCCATCTCAGGTGTGACCGCTCCAGGTGTCTGCTAGTCCCAGATACTCGGGGTTCTCTGCTGTAGGGGTAACATAGCCGTTGGCTTGTCTAGGGGGTCCTCCATCCCTCTCCCCTCCAGACCCTGCCCCAACCACCGCCTTAGCCTTGGCTGCCAGGTCCAAGTAGTAGGGGTTGTCAAAAGCAGGAGAGGTGGTACCGGACCCACCCAAGTATTCAGGGCTTTCGGTGCTGCGACCAGAGTTCAGGCCATTAGGCAGGCGTCTCTCTGCCCCCTTGCGAGGCAGCGTGCTGGGCCGTTCGGACACGCCAAGCCTGGGGTTCTGGATGTCTTGGTTGACGTACTCTGGTCAGACAGCAAGACAAATAGAAGGAAGTTGAAACCAATATAACCATTTCATAACCACATATATAAATTCCAAATCCCATTTATTACTAATTTTACCCGCATGCATTCAAGTTACTCTACTAACAACTCAAGGCCAGGTTTCCATTATAACCAACAAAACTTGGTAAATTCAGATTGAAGTGTACACAACTTACCAGGGAGACCATGGTTAGAATTGTAGCCATGACTCCGCCTGGGTAGTGAGTGATGAAGATGACGGTGCTGATAATTATGACTCGGTGGTCCGTCCATCTCCAAATCCCCCTGACTGCCATTGGGGTTGGTGGGGTCTTTGCAATAGCGCCCCGGGCTGGCGGGAGCAAGCGAAGGGTCTTCGGGGCCCCCGTCCAGGAACACAGAGTCCGAGCGACCCCCAGATGAGGGGCTTCGAGCCAGGGCGGGGAACTGGGGGCTCCAGGCACCGTTGGAGGCGCTGGCCCCTATCGGCAGGGTGGGGTACTGACTTCGGCCCAGCGTGCTCAGAGAGGAGTACATGCTCCTGGGGCCTCCAGCAAGGGAGGTATCACCATCGAGACCGTGGTCCGTGCTCTGTTGAAGAGGGGCAGAGGGAGACCGGTGACCTATGACGTATCGTATTCGTTCATGCGAGAAACTCAAGAAGTCAATCCTACATGTGTTGTGGAGTATACGAACTTGAACACGCAGGCCCCCACGGCCCCAACGGAGGACTACTGACCCTGTGGGAATGGTGTCGCGATGGCCCGTTGGCCGAGGCTCCGTCTCCCTGGGGCCGGAAGAAGTTTGGCTGGGGCACCAGGTACTCCTCAGCGTCCAGCAGGTCCCTCATGTCAGGGCCCTCCTCCTCCAGCAGCATGCGGAAGAAGTGGCTGTCCACTGGGCTGGACAAGCTCATCTGCTCATCATTCTGGAGAGAGACACAAAGAAATCAAAGCTCTGGCTGATGTCTTGTGGTTTTCCTATGAGGCCAACATTGAGCTAGCAGGGAGACTGAATTAACGGAAGTTATAGGCAGGGGAGATAGAGAATGCAATGTGTGAATGAAAAGGTCTTTCCAAAGGTACACATTGAAACAGTTTGAACACATACCTGAATGACGACGTAGCGTGGCGGGTCTCGTGCCATCATACTGAACTCACTCACCAGTTCCCGGAATTTGGGTCTACTCTCCGGGTCAATCATCCAGCCTGTTAATGGAGGACAAGGAGACAGATCCAATTGTGGTACCGTGGGAACACTGGGAAAACCTGTAGTCACAGCATGTTTTGAACTACTGAGGTTAAACTGTGAGTGCACTGCTAATAGGTGTATGCCAACAAGAAGTGTGTGTGCTGCTTGTGTCGATAACAAGCAGGATGCTTGGGTTTCTAGTTTGCTTCAGTTCCTAGTTTGCAATCGATAGTTTAAGCTGATGATGACAGCGTCCTAAATGTATGCTCGTCTTGATACCCATAATTACATTCTTACTCAAGGCAAGAATGACATCTTAATGACACTTGACTTGAAGTATGGGTTAGATTAAGCCCTACATTTGACCATTATCATGTAGACATCTATGGTGCAGATAAGAGGCTGGGGCAGACGCTCGCCCCCCTCCAGCAGCTCCGGGATGTCCCTCGCTGGGATCAGGTCATACGGCTTGGCGCCAAACGTCATCAACTCCCACACTGTCACACCTAGAGAGACGGGGAGATCAGGGAAAAGGTGCTGTTTAAGAAAGCGTCCAGGATCTCGAGGACTCTCTCCAAGACTCCAAGAGGAGCAATGTTTCTAGGAATGTCAAATGGTTTGGAAAGGTTTGGCAGCCCAGAGCGCATGCCGCATGCAGAGCACAGGCGCCAGGACGGACACTCACCATAACTCCACACATCACTCTGGTGGGTGAACTTCCTGTGTAGAATGGACTCCAGGGCCATCCATTTAATAGGCACCTAGACACACACAGCATCCCATCAGTAACACTAGCATAGCTAGTGATATGCTATTAAACATTTTACTCTATTGAAGGTTTATAATAAAAATGTGAGAGGCGTTTGTATTACCTTGCCCCCGTCAGCGTGGTACTCGGTCTCGTCAATGTCCAGCAGCCGCGCCAGGCCAAAGTCAGTGATCTTGACGTGGTTGGGGTTCTTCACAAGCACGTTACGGGCGGCCAGATCCCGGTGGACCAGACGGACGTCTTCCAGGTAACTCATCCCCTACACAGCCAGTCACACACACACACACACACACACACACACACACACACACACACACACACACACACACACACACACACACACACACACACACACACACACACACACAGACACCCACACA
>JAVQJS010037396.1:0-12858 GCA_036024795.1 Galaxias rostratus
ATTAAACTTAGTCTTGTAAACATTTTGGAAATTGTTTTTGTGTTCATTGAGATATTGTTTAAAATGTTACTTTTCAAAGGGGGTGTACTCATTTACGCTGAGCACTGTATATATATATAATTATATGTGTATATATATCCAGTGCACATCCCCACACTCGGAAGGTATTCCGCTCATTTAAACGCGACAACGGTGTCAAAACGGATGAGATCAAGTCTGGCAAAGTCCTCCCTGACGGAAGAGCGCTGCTGGGGGGAGAGCGTGAGTAGGCAGAAGAGAGAGCGAGGCAGAAGAGAGGCAGAAGAGAGAGCGAGGCAGAGGCGAGGCAGAAGAGAGAGCGAGGCAGAGGAGAGGCAGAAGAGAGAACGAGGCAAAAGAGAGGCAGAAGAGAGAGCGGAGTGAAGCTGCTGAGTGAAGCTGCCGGGCAGACAGCTGACCCGCGCCATGCGACGGCAGTCGGAGCCCCAGTCCCAGCGACGGACGTGAGCGGAGGGGAAACCCGCGAGGGAGGGCCGGACCGGAACTCGCTGACGAAAAAAAAGGGGGGGGGGTGGAAGGGTGACGGTTCAGCGACAAGGAGCTGGTGAAAGGAGGCTGTGTGTCGCGACCGGCTTCCGTTTGGGGGACTGGTGTGTGTGTGTGTGTGTGTGTGTGTGTGTGTGTGTGTGTGTGTGTGTGTGTGTGTGTGTGCGCGCGGTCGTGTGCGTGCGATGGTGTGTCTTAAATCCACTCCTCAGACCATGTTCACCCACGCGCTGAAGGAAAAGGCCACCCCCCCCCCCCCAACCCCCTCCGACAGCCAGTTCAGATACCCTCGCGGGGCCTCAACACCACAGCCTTCGGGTGCCGTGTCCTACGGACGCTGCCGTTCCCGAGGCGACGACAGCGAGGCGAGTCACGGCTCACGAGCGAGCACGCTCCTTCCTGCCGGGAGTCAAGCCTCACATTCCTGCCTGTTCTAGCCACCCCTCCCCCCGCCCATACCCCCCCCCCACCCCGTCTGTCCTCCTCCCTCCATCGTTCCTCCCTTCTTTTCTCCCTGCACCGGCCTAGAAACCTGCTGTAAGTCCCTCTGTTCCAAGAGGCTTGGAATGAGTCGGTTTCCTAGCAACAGGCACACAATTCAACGTGGGTTTTGTGCCGGGCGGAGGGACCCACCGAGAGCCTGCGTTTCACCTCGGAACACATACAAGTGTTTACAGCATGCCCATGCGTCCGGCTGTGAGAGACAGGGTGAAAGAGAGTGTGCAGGAGAGAGAAAGTGTGTGTGTGTGTGTGCGCCTACGATAATCATCCAAGCTCACTTTTCCACTGCTGTGAACGTTTGGTGGGTTTGATCTCAAGTGGAAAGCCGTTTCTATCCACACGTCTCTCTCTCTCTCTCTCTCTCTCTCAGACACACACTCCATTCAACAACAGACGGCACTTCCTCCCAGGGTTGACGTTACGTAAGAGGGCTCAGAAGCTGAATGGAAACGGGTGATAAGCTGGAGTTTTATCGTGAGGACAGAGCTGGTGGCCATGAGACAGACAGTCTGCATGGGCCGGAGGAATAGTGTGTGTGTGTGTGTGTGTGTGTGTGTGTGTGTGTGTGTGTGTGTGGGAGGGGGTCTCAGTGGGGCCAACCCTATGCCTGTACAGTGGAACAACATAGGCCTCTATCTGAACCCCGGGGCCACCCGTTGGCTTCACCTATCCCCCCTACACAGACACAAGGTAGAGACGGCTCCGTGCTTTTCCGGCACCGGGCCGGGTCTCTAGGCTATCATTAGCTGGGTTGGCTTGGAGAACGGTTCCACGCCACAGCATGCCTCTCTCCCGGAGGGGGTTAGAGCAGGTCCCCAACAAGAGACCACGTTCCAGGGAGGGTAGCGGTCCGGAACAGGTCCCCAACAAGAGACCACGTTCCTTGGGGGGGTAGCGGGAAAACGACTATCGGAAAGGCGGTCGCCGAGACCCCCGGCCCCCGGAGCTGAGAGAGCGGAGGAGTGACAGGCCAGAGGAGGGAGGGAGGGATTTCCGTGGCCTGGCGAGGGGCGGGAGACGTTGCGAAGAAGACCCTGGGGTGTGACCTTTGACCTCCCCCCCCCCGCTCCTCCCCGACAGCTCTCTCGGCCTTCCCTGACAGCTCGGCCTCTCCGGGGGCTTCAGGACCGTCGGAAAACTGACATGCTGTGTGCGTGTGTGTGTGTGGGTATGTGGGTGTGTGTGTGTGTGTGTGTCTGTGTGTATGTGTGTGTGTGTGGGTGTGTGTGTGTGTGTGTGTGAGCTGGAGAGACAGCTCTTGGTGTCGCTCTACTGTAGACAGAGCACTGTCACTCCTCGCTCACATTCCCAACTTCCTGTTCAGCGCTGAATCAGCCTACAGGAATGCAGGACTGCTGACTCACACTTCCTCCTGGATGTGACAGAGCTTCCTCCCCTCCACCAACTGATTTAGCCCCCTCACACACCCTCCGTCCTCTTTTCCTTTCACCCCCCCCCCCCACACACACACCCAACCTCCTTCCTTTAACTGTTAAAGGTAGGAGGGGAAGGAGAGTGGAAGAACTGACTGCGCCATGTGTCCGTGTGTCTGCACGCTTTGCTCAACAGCTAGCGGTACCGAGCCACTCCAACCGACCACTAAGGAGAGCCCGGTCGTTTGTGCTCACCCATTGAACAGAGTCATCTGAGCTCGATTCATCGGGTCTATATTTAGATCTTTAGTTCGGGTCTGATGACCATTAGCAAGAGCAGAACAGAACAGACAGTGTTCCAAAGTTAAGAACATGTCCACAGTTGACTCCACCTAAACAGTCAGTCATCTACAAAGTTATATAAAGTTCCTACATTTTGTGTATTTTAGTTACTGATCTTGTAAGTAAGAGAGAGAGTATGCGATTTGATAACGCAAGATATTTTTTGACCACGTCCCCATAGTATTGGATACCATTGCAAACATTAGCAGATAAAAATAAAGCAACGCTTGGTCCACATTTTCTGAGCATTTATCTAAATAGCAATTCAAACGAGCCGGTTTCTTAGCAACAGCCATACAATTCAACACGGATTTGTGTTGGACAGAGACCCATGTGTTGAGTGAGTGTACGTGTGTGAATGTGTGTGTGTGTGTGTGTGTGTGTGTGTGTGTCTGTGTCTGTGTGTGTGTATGTGTGTGCACGCGTGCATGTGTGTGTGTGAAAGAGAGTAAGAAGTTACACCAAAGAGAGAAAAGCTGTGTGTGTGTGTGTGTGTGTGTGTGTGTGTGTGTGTGTGTGTGTCTGGGTGAGATAATCAGCTGACTAAATTTTTTCCACTGTTGTTTGGTGGGTTTAATCTCGTGTGGAAACCCGTTAGTATGGCTCCTAACCTAACATTCCATTCCGTAGATTTCATAACGTCCTATTTACCATACGTAACTCCCAGGATGTAATTGTTATCTAGAATAATACATTGTATTACATAAACAATATTTCATATATTAGTATTATGAGCATAGCATTCATCAGTTTCAAACAGTCATACCTGTATTTGGAACGGTTCTGTAACCCTGACTACTGTCTTTCGGCTTGCTACTCATTACCTCCCATTGGCCTCGTGGGTAATGTAGGCCAATCCCTGACTACTCGAGCGTGAAGCGGACGTCGTTTCCTCTGAGCGCAGTGGAAAGTTTACCTTGTGACCAAGGTGTGCTGCCGCGCTGATTATGCAAACAGTCCACATCCAGCGTGGCCTCCACACATCCCGGCGGTCACACTCGCATTCACCTGAGTCATACGTGACGTCACATGCAACAGCTGCCTCAGCGGATGTGTCAGATCTGAAGCAGTCGAGGTGTACATGCACGCTGTGTGCGTGTGTGTGTGTGTGTGTGCCTGTTTGTGTGAGTCTGTGTGTGTGTGTGTGTGTGTGTGTACACCGGGATCTTCATGGTGTTTACCCAAAACAGTACAATCGTTAGAGAGTGCGCGTCGCACGTCAAGGCGAGAGGCCTGAGAGGATCCGGTGATGTCACTCACGTCATAACCAAGGAAAATCCTGCCCCATTCCTGCGTCATCTCACACGGGGACCCAGGCTAGAGGGGGGGGGGGGAGGGGGGGGGGGGGGTGGGTCACGATCCCGATAGCACCATCTGTCACATGTCAGGGGCAGTGGTTCAACACACACTACTCTGGCTGCGCGCCTGTCCTGCGTTTCGGTCTAGTTCTCGTTAGTTTCACCTGCCCTCGTTAGTGTCATTGTTTTCACCTGGTTCCACGTTGTGTTTCAGTTCCTGTATTTAAAGACGTACCTATTGAGTTGTCGCTTGTCTGCCCATTGAAAAATCCTGTGTGTGGTTTTCCCTTCTGGTTCCTTGTTTTTTTTTCTGTTAAAGCAAAAGTATGTTTAAATGTGCGTGTGGTCGGGTCCTACTCTCTCTGGGCTGAACATGACAGTTTGTGGTTTTACGATGTCTTTGTGGCTGGAAAGCACCGTGCAGTCCAGCCAGAGAGGATAAACTATTAAATCTGTTGAATTAACATGATATGACCCATCTTGTGGAATGCTTGTAAACTACACTCTCACAGTTTACGCATCCGTGCCCAGTCATAGACCAAACGCTCTTCCCCTCTCCACGACCTTGTGAGAGTAGCTGAGACGTCGATTAACTCTGTGCGGACCAGTCAAGAGTGAAACCTTCAAACTTTCTCTCCACTGGGAGTTGGAGTTGGTGTGTGTGTGTGTTGGAGGGAGGTGGGGGTGGGGTGGGGAGGTTGAAGTAATAGTGACACTTCCAGAGATGTAGTGTTGCTGGGTGAAATTGGAGGAACAACTCTGGCAGCCCCAGCTCCAGGACCTGAAGCAGAGGAATCACGCTTCTCAAAAACCATGTGTCATGGCCTATAGATGAAGCTTTTCTGTTTGACTATTCCATCTGTAGAATGTAACGGGAAGACAAAATACACTAACATGCACACAGAATCACACACGCGCGCACACTTGCACGCACGCACGCACGCACACACACACACACACACATACTCGTTTCTATACAGGGCTATTTGTTTCTAGCAATGGAGTTTCCCCAATAATCCAGGTAAAGCACCTGCTGGATCAAATGTTACGCAAATAATGGCAGGATGTAATTTCAGCATCAAAGTGATCCCCATCTGATCATCAGGCCTTTACAGAAGAACATGGATGTCGTGGATCATTGAGAACACATATTCAAGAGGGATGACCATGTACCTACTTTTTCCTCTCATGATTCTCTGATCATGGAGACTTAAAAAAAATAAAAAATAAAAAATATTAACCAATTAAAGAGAACTGTGTCAGTCTGGCCCTGGTTTCAAATCAGGAATGTGATTCACCAGAAGGCAGTCACGCTTTTTTAGAAAGTGACATAAAAGCCATGGCTAGTCTGATTGTATGGGATATTACAATGTAATGTAATGATGTTTCTTGAGTAATGACACAAAATGTATTTGCAATTGAGAGTACACCCTTCACCTGGTCTCCTACCAAAATCGCCCTCCTTTAATATCTTGAATAAAAGTGATTGTCCACGGCAGCAATTAATACATAGTGTGGACAGTGCCACCATGTGGGGCTTTTTAACAAGAACCAACGGAATATTCATGGCATGGGGCAGATTGAGTTAATTACTTCACCAATAAACCATAAAGCCATAGAATACAGTCGATGCAAGTACAAGATTTTAAGTGCCCCTCCAAATAAATCCATTTTTAATTTGAGGCCTAATATGACACATAAGGTTATGTAGCCTACTGTGTTATATCAGCGGGTTTCAGAGAACTATCAATTGCACAATAAGTAGATGCGCGTATATGATATATTTAATAGGATGGTATACGCAACAGAAATATTTTCTCCTTGAGCTAATCGATCTTCCAAAAAGTTCCCACGGGGAATGAGATGAAAAGGTTGTCGGTGGTCCTAGTTCGATTCAGAGTATGGGGCATTAATGAATCCACTGGGATGACTGTACGTAAAAATGCACAAATCTGATCGGGCTCCAAAAACAGCCGTGATGATTCACACCACAACCTAAAGAATCCAAAACTTCTGCCGGATGCTCCAAATACTGTGTAAACAAGTGTGTAGACTTAAATACTGCTTCCGACTCCCGACAAAAGTGGATCGTGCCAGCTATATTACACGAACGCACGAAAGGTTGGGAACACGAAGTGTTTTGGGATTTTTCTTTCTTCTAGAGTTTACTCATTCCATGCAACAACAAACTCAGCACGCCCGGCGAGGGACATTTACCAATACCGCAATGGCGATGAGCCCGCAGTGAGTCAGTGTTGCTCACGGGCGAACCCACATTGCTAGAGACACATGGCCGTGTTGTTAGACGTACTATCCGGTAGCCTCCACCCTGCTCGATGGCGATGGCAGGCCGCTTGTTATGTTTGTGATTAAGAATAATAGGCTGTAGTAATGCATGGTAATACCAGTGCTTTCCTCGTAAAATTCAATAGTGTTGTTGTAGAAATACCAATCCCTCACCGCCTTAAATCTGTAAAACACATTTATTATACATAAGGTGTTTTCCAGCCCAACTTTCTCTCTTGCATATTCATAGACTATTCTTATGGATTTGCAAAGAGGCCACTAGCCTTTGTTCTGACCAGCTAATTACTCAATTTATGATCAGCTCAGCTTAACAACAACGCATAGACATCAAGCCTATGCTTAGAACAAGCAAACAAGCATGCCTCTGCTATGGAGAAAAGATTGGCCAGTTATGATACGTGAGTACAAGATTCAAACGACAGAGAATCTTTGCACCTGGATGGCTGTTTCCTGCGTTGCACAAACCCTGCAAAGTTCCGTCGTAGACTGTGCGTGGAACGCAGTCTTGACGGTACAATCAGATGATTCCACTCCGAGCCACGCTGCCTTTCCATCACGGCCATGGCTAACCTGACAATGTTTTCTAGACGCATTCTTGTCGAACCCACGACTTCCACAAATTACTATGATCTCCTCGTGGCTGTTGAAAGCAGTTGACCCACACCATGCAGGAATGTCCCTTTTGCCTCCCTGTTCCATCTAGTTCCTGTCTTAAAAATACACACATATGTTTTTATGCGCGCGGACGACGAGTGACTCACAGGGCATAGGAGTTAAAGGAAGCAGCCCTATAATGAACACAGGCTGAGTCATCCACGTGACTAACGCAGTTGGAATATACCTTTGGCTTTGATGCTGTGCCCATCCAAACTTGTGGTAGTGGTGTATGTGTCAGGCTGTCGGCATGAGTGTGTGTGTGTGTGTGTGTGTGTGTGTGTGTGTGTGTGTGCAGTGGGAGCGGCGTCTTGCCGCACCACCACCCTACAGCCCCCTTTCACTCCCATCTAGAGTGTCGCCGTCTGGGTGGCTGTGAACACGCTGACACCCCCCCTCTCCCCCTTAGGCCTAAGGATTCTTGGGCGAGGCTGTGTCTCACTAGGCTGCCTGGCCGCTGGAGCGATCCTCTGCCTCATTCGGTGGGTCAGTGCTGCGGGTGAGGGGCTGAGGCAGAGAACGCCTGTCCCTCACACCCGTTATCAGATTCCTCCGTGTGCCACCCGATGAGGTGTCGCAGCTCCTCTCGGTTGGCGGCCAGAAAAGATGACGCAAGGCCAAGTGTTCTGTACCAATGAAAGGATGGAGAAAGCGAGGGGCCAAACTGGTTTGTTGTAGTTGCCTGTTTCTTTTTCCGTATAGTCCAAGTCGGTGGTATTCAGAGGAAATAATTGTCTGTTCTTTATGCCTTTACAACAGAGTATGTCCGTCTTGTAAGTTTGTACTCTTGGGCTGCCAATGTACTTGCTGCACCCAGCCCCATCGATAGAGTGTGTGTGTGTGTGTGTTTGTGGGGGGGGGGGGGCACAGGTCTGTTAGTGCTTAGTGCTACAGTGAAGAGGTGGCTGCAGGAAGCCTTCAGAGGCACACACTTCATTGTGAACAACAGACCTCTACCTCACGTACCCCCCCACCCTGCCAATCAACACCCAGGCATGCTGCAGGTGGGAAATAGCTCTGTGTTGGAAAGGTATCCATTATGTCCGTGTTCCTCTCTCCTCGCATGCCGTTCCCCCAGCAGGGGTTTTCCTGTGCCGCCATCCTGCTGTTCTGTGCGCCTCCCAGCCCTCTACAGCCCGTGTAATGGCCCCTCTAGAGCAAAGGGCAGACGTAGGGAGGTTTCACCACCTAGACCGGCAAAGTCACAGCTCCTATTTTGATGTGTGCCGTTGACCCTAGAAACAGCAGAATTTTCACCCTTTGGCTCTTTGTTTCCTCTCCTTTACTTATTAAAAGTCTCCGAGGTCCATCCTCTTTTGAAACCCCTTCTAACCCTGAAACTATGACTTAATTAAAAAGGTTGATTGGCTGAGAACAGGGTCAACTCCAAGGACCAGCTACCTTGACGTTAGGCCTTCGCAGCTTTGGATTAAAAGGGGAAGTTGCTGGTCCATTGACTGACAAGATGGCCGTTCTCTGCGGCGCGCGAGACACGTCCCTCCCCCGAACGAAACAAAGGAGACCGAGGAGCCAGCGGAGAGGGAACGTTCAGCAAATCAAACGACACGCGACGGATCAAATTATATCGAAAGGAAATTTGAAAAAAAAGGCACGACCGCGCAAATAAAACATCAAAGGCGTCTTTGAACGTGCCTCGTCTAATTATTTCTGCCTCCAGACAGAAAAGCGGTATCCCCCAGATGAAGATGGGTAGAGGCACCGTGGGAACTTTTAATGAGGCCGGGTGTCGTTGCTCCGCCCATGCGCCTCACTGTGACATGTTTACAAGGTTCCTACAGGGCCTTCTATGTCACCCCCTAAACACAGATTAGGAGTGCAGCTGAGCTCAAATGGTCCCCCCCCATGCCCCAAACTTCCCAATTGCCTCCCCAGCGCAGACCCCCCCCCCCCGCGATGCCACCATTTCCCATCCACTGCTCAGCAGCCGGGGGCCAAAGCGTCGTAGAATTAGTATGGGGGGTGGGGGGGTGAATCTGTCACTCTGTCTTAACCTACGATCATCTGCTTGCGATCAACCTGCTTCTCCACCTTTGCCCTTTGAGCCTTGTCCTTCGTCTTGATATTCGCGGGACTAGAGTAACCGAGAGTGTTGTTGTCTTTCCTCTTTTGACGGACAGATGTGTCTAGCGAATGATGCGCCCCGGCTGCTTGGTTAGCCAACCTGAACAGAGGATTCTTGGGGGGGTTCAGATTCCCAATTAATAATCCAATTGTCCACCACAGGGCCAAGCAGGCCATTAACTATTATATAAACATTATTTATTTATTTATATTTATCATTAGCTAGCTCACTGTTTCACCAAGAACGTCATACATTGTTTACCGACAGGGTTGCGGTGTCATATAGCTGAAAATATACTCTAATACGAGTATGTTCAGTTGGCCCAGACTAACCCTGCAAAATAAACAACGGACGTATACGCTGTGCCCTGCGATGGACTGGCGCTCTGTCCAGGGTGTACCCCGCCTCTCGCCCAAAGTCGGTTGGGATAGGCTCCAGCCCCCGCCCTTGACCCTGCATAGGACAAGCGGTTCTGATAATGGATGGATGGATGTTGAATACACCTTTAACACATATCGCCAGTCCAGGTGCGTTGGGCAGACAGGTGCTCAGTAGAATGCCATACAATACATGTGGAGTGTGGCAGAGGCATTCATTGAACAATGCTGGGTTTATTCACAAGTTTAAAGATAGGGAAGACTTCCCTATTGGGTGGCTTCTTAATGTCTTGAGCAAAAAAAGGAGTGTTTTTTAAAGACATTTTGTCTTGAAATATCACACATTTAGACACACGTTTAATAAAACAGGGTCTAAAGCTATTTTCCATTGCTTTAGATTAGAGGAGGCCGGTTGCTAAAATAGAAACATCATGATAATCATAGGGAGGTTTAGGCTTTCCCCATTGTCAAGGCGGCAGTTGTGGTCAGGTTCCAGGTAAAGCATTTCAGACGTCAGAGTATCTGACTTTAATTGAAAATCTGTTTTTACCTTCTTGACAAAAGCGTAAAGACAATGATTCTCTCTCTCTCTCTCTCTCTCTCTCTCTCTCTCTCTCTCTCTCTCTCTCCCTCTCTCTCTCTTAGCATGAAATGCATTCTTGTACATCAGTGTCAATGTTATACTAGAACAGTACTTAAGTATGATAATGGTGGGAAATATAGGTATAGTTTGAGAGAGAACCACCGTATCTCAATGTGTTGGCTTGGCTTCACCTGCATATCCGTTTACAGTGGTTACCAGGGAGCATTATTTAATATGTAGAATGTTAGCCTTATTTAGCAAAAGTTTTCATGAATAAATGTAAAAAAACAATCATCAAACTTGGACCAATCTGATTGAACTTGAAAATGGGTCATGACAGACATGGTCTACAGGTGTGACAGTGCATTTCGAAGAAAAGCCACATAAGAGGAACAGTCATTAGCATAATATTAAAATGCGGGACCCAAAGTAGAATACATCATCTGGTTGGCTAACCATTTCCCACCCTTCCATCTTGGGACCCTGGTAATTTATCTCTGCATCAACACCCACATTCAAATTATGGTTTGGAGGATGATTAAACATTGTTTGAGAGCCAGAGCGCCCAAATTAACAAAGCCACTTAACTATCAACCCCAGACAACTGCTGCATTTTACACATAAATTGCATCTCATTTTCCTTATATTTTGAGGAATGCGTTTTTATGTGTGAATTTGTAGGATCAACAACCAAACTACTTAAGGAGTTGTGGTTCTGTGACAGAGAATTGGGTGAAGCCATAAAAGCTACATCAGATATAGCAGAAAGAAGTAGCCAGTGGCTGTGACTGAAAAGGAAGGATCCTATATTGGCACAAAGTAAAGAACATCATGTTGCAAAACCATAAAATGTGGTTAATCTCAGGACAAATATATAAAAGTTAAGTCTTTCCTGCAGAGCATCATTTCTTAAGACTGCTGCAGAGTAGGGAAAGATTATGTTATTTTCAGGTGGTGAGTATCCCTGCAGAGCTGGCAAAAAGTGCCTGCAGGAATAGGTTATAGGGATAGGGACATTTTTCTTAATATCTGGCCGTGCTGACAGCAGATATAGAGGGGGAAGGCTCTTTTGAAGTGCTCATCTCGGGGTATGGAATAATTGATATTACAACATCCTATCCTTTGTATATGGAAATGGCCCATCGAGATGGGTTTCTGGTGACTGATGTGAATAGAAAAACTGACAACAACGAAAAGTCCATGTGACAGATTGCAGAGACAGCTGACCGGAGGGTATAGACCCCAATGAGCTCATGTCTGCAGCAATAAACACCATTCTGTGGACTGGGTGTACCCCCAAAAAATTACCAACAAGACTAAAGTGAAAATACCCATAGAGTCTGCAAGAACAAGGTCAGAAGATGACTCAAATACCGACAACAGTTTTGACTCTAAATCTGAATCAGAAAAAATAGGCATTAAAGACTTGCAAGTCATCTTAAAGAAGTGGTTGTCGACATTGTGGAGAGCCGAGAACAAACGAAGAAACTGAAAGAAGAAAGAAAAATCTAGGAGTCAATTCTGCAAAGATACTTTCAAGTTTATCAAGTCCAAAAGACAGAACGCTTAAAATCACCGAACAGGAACTAGAGTACCACCAAAAAAAACTCACACAGATGAGAAAATGCATGAGGAATTCACAGGTCCCACATATATACCACCAATTGACGACCCAGAAGTGCAAAAAAGCACCAGCCCTTCGAAATGGCAAGATTAATTTGTGCGGGGAATGTAAAAAAATCAGGGAGGAAATAAAAAAAAACGTATCTTTAAACAACAAGCATCAACCCCTCTGTTAGATCTGTTGTATATAATGCTGCTTCGACAGTAGGGTATCTATTTAATGCTGCTCCAAGGGTGACATGTATTGCTGCTCTGATGGTAGTAAGTATCTAATATATCTAATGCTGCTCTGAGAGCAGGGGGTCAATAGTATACGTAATGCTGTTCTTGGGGTAATGTAGTTTCTGTAGAATATCTTATCCTCCTCAAAGGGTATTCTCCTGTCACTAGTATGCTAGTCTAATATTAGTATATAGTATATAAAATTCTGCTCTGAGGTTAGTGTCTTGTATCTAAAGCTGCTTTGAGGGTAGGTTGTTTCTAACATATCTACTGATATACCAAATGAGATGCTGCTCACTCTAGTAGTGTGGTTATTGCACTATATTCTGCTCTCCTATGAGTCCAATGACCAGTTAAACACTAGTTTACGGTCCATTTGCTGGAGCTAGACAGTTCAATAAAATGTAATTAGCTGCTGACTAGAGAACTAGCAGGATGTTTACATGGCAAGAAGGATTTTAAACACTAATCAAAGTAATTTAAAGTTATCCAACGATATGGGTTAATATAAAATTAAAAACAATACTCCAAATTGAAAAAGTCAGATTGCAGAATATGTATTTACAAACGCAACTGCTTATTTAAGTTGTTGCAGGCTCAAATTTGATTAGCCCATCCGTTTTGCAGCCTCATCTCAGCGGACAAATAGTGTCAGTATACAAGGCAGGTGGGAGTTTTACGGTCGGGGTAGAGTCAGAGTCATACAGAACGATATGACTGAGTGTAACCACCCTCAGAACAAGAAAATATTGTCAGTCCTTTGTTGGGATTAGACGCAGAAAGTTGATCTATAATCAGTGCACTGCCATCTAAACATACAATAGCAAACATACTTACCGAGGGCAACACAAAAAGCCGGTGTTCTGACATTCTGACCCTCCCCCTCAGGATGGGCTTCCCGGTAGCTCATATTATCAGATATAACTGAAAATTTGAGCCTCCCCTCCAAATGGGCTACCTCGATTGAATA
>JAVQJS010037411.1:0-13422 GCA_036024795.1 Galaxias rostratus
TTTCTTTTCAGAGTTAAAAGTAGAAAACGATTCTTTGTAGATCCAATAAAAGGCAAAATTTCAGAGACGTAGCGGCAGCTAGTGTGCGCCAACATCCGCCATCTTGAATCAATCTTCAGACATAGTCTGATCAAATCAATCAATCACATATGGACCAGACTCACAAAAAGTTTTTTCCCCCAGGCCATCAGAATTCTCAACCAGCAACATTAACCTCAGGGATCACATTGACCACATGACTCACCTATGTATGCTCCTTCACTTTGTATCTACAGTCAATGCGCATCCTCACAATATCCTATGCACATTAATCATCAGCACTCCTGCACTTTATATATTTAAATATTCAACACTCCAATTCTCACTGTCTATATCCCCATCTGTACATATTATTTATTTTTTAGTTATCATTTATCATAATTTTTAGTTTTTTTTTGTGTGGTTATTTTGGCTCTGTCCATGGGAATTTCTTTGCTCAGAATTACCTTGCGTTATACTCTGCACTTTACAAATAAAAATACCTCAACATTGAAATTTGATGATGCACTGAGAAAACATAGTGGTGCCAATGTCCCTGTTCCACCAGTGTTTATTATGACAACAAAATACTCTGGTAAGGCGGACTGGGATGTTTTTTATGCTCAGTAACCAAAGACAGACTGTTTGCCCTCCTTCCCTCTCGGAAGCGCCACAGGAGCATCCGTTCTAGGACCAGCAGGTTCAGAAACAGCTTTTTCCCCTCAACTGTCACGCTGAACTCTGCACCACGGTGAAAGCCCCCACCCCCACTCAACTTACTCTAATGACTTAACCTTGCACTGCTGCTCCTTGCTAGTAATATATATTCATTATATTCATACTAATCCACTGTCTACACTGTTTATACTGTTTATACCTCATGGCATTGTATTCATATTTATCTATTGTATTCATATTTATTCACTTATGTACATACACTTTACTGCTTCTTTTGCACTTCTGGTTAGATGCTAACTCCATTTCGTTGTCTCAGTGCGTGTACTCTGCGTAATGACAATAAAGATGAATCTGATCTAATCTAGAATCTAAATCTAAGGCGCCGCTGGTTTTGATTTTAGTGGACTTGCTACTGCTTAGTCCGGAAGAAAGCCTCATTTGTTACCTCTCTCAATGAAGCCTGAAGCCACAAGGAACTGCCTTAGGGTCTTTGTAAACCAGACGTTGCAAACCCTGAGTGTTGTATCCCAACCACCGCCCTTTAGAGGGTCCCGGCCGGACAAACTGGTGGGTGCCGTACATCCCCACCTCTTCAGGGCAGTGGTCTTGTCTAGTCTTGTTGATCATGGTATGAATATTGTGTACGATGTATTTAGCTGCAGTATCTCGAAGGTTACCAGGACTTCCTAACTTCGTGCAAAAGCGTTTGGCAAGAGACTTTTGCATAACCAAAGGGAGAAATAGATTTAAGATGGATTAAGTTCATCATAAGGCTTTTGTCGTCGCCGAGTTGGTGTACAATGGGGCTCTCCACAGCTCTATATCAAGTAAAGTTATTCACATGCACTTGGGTTAATTGTAAAACACTGTACATCAAGTATGAGTTAGGTTGTATTTGTTTAATGTTAAAACGGTTTGTGGTGACTTGAATTAGACAGTGTCACAGAAGTGACCAGAACAGAGCGAAAGATAACAAAATCACGAAAGCAGGAATGAGGAAATAATCCGTTTTACTAGGAATATCACAGAGAATCACAACAAATGTAATAATCCTGTGACCAGTAACAAGACAATGAGCCCATACATACCAAGGACAAACAGCTGCAGACAATAATCAACCAATCACCCAGGTGTACACAATAAGCATAAGGGGACGAGTCCTGGTTGCCATCTTGTGGCAAAGTCCGGTACGCTGCAGGCGTGACAGTACCGCTTTCCTAAGGACCGACTCCAAACGGGACAAAAAAGCTTGGCGGGGAGGCGCGCATGGAAGTCCCGTATGAGAGAGGAGTCTAGGATGTCTCTGCAGGAACCCAGCTACTCCGGACCGTACCCCTCCCAGTCCTAAAGGAACTGGATGCCCCATCCCCGCCAATGGGACTCGATGAGGTGATAAACCGTGTAGGCCGGCAACTTGTCGATGACCCGTGGCACAGGAGGAGGAGAACCTGGAGGTTGAAGAGGGCTGACTAGGACAGGTTTCAACCAAGAAATGTGGAACATTGGGTGAACTAACATGCTCGACGGAAGCTGGAGGCAATAAGACACAGGCGTAATACGACGGATGATCTTGAACGGCCCCATAGACCTTGGCACCAACTTTCTGGATTCCACCCGAAGAGGCAGGTCCTTTGTGGACAACCGAACTCGCTGCCCAGGTTGCAGGGATGGCCAGAGCCGATGATGATGGTTGGCCTGAAGATTTGCACTAAGGTCCTCCTGTCCCTCCTCCAGGCCCCACAACACCTGCGAAAAAAAGGCTGCAGTGGAAGGGACTCCCCTCTCTGCCTCCTATTAAGGGAATAAAGGTGGAGAAAACCCAAACTGACACTCAAAGGGCAACATGCCCAGGGAGGAGTGAATCAGGGAGTTGTGAGCAGGGTCATCTCCAGGTCCTGGTTGGTCTGCTCGGTCTGGCCATTGGACTAGGGGTGGAAGCCTGACGAGAGACTAAGCCCCCCAGCAGACAACAGAAGGTTCTCCAGAATATGGACGTGAACTGCGGCCCACAATTGGAGACCACATCCGCAGGAAGGCCATGGACCCCGATGATGTGCTGAACCAGGGCCTCCGCCCTCTCTGGAGTAAACGGAAGCCTGGCGAACGGAATAAACTGACAACCCTAAGAGAAACGGTCCAAAAGTACCAACACCATCGTCTATCCCCGGGATTTGGGGGGAATAGGAAGGGGCTGAAGATGCCCAGCTGGTCTGGCCCGGGAGGTCTTTTGTGTGGCAAACTCCGTGCAGGCAGAGACAAAGGATTTAACGTCCTCGCGAATGGTAGGCCACCAAAAGCGACGTTGTACAAACTCCAGAGTACGCGCCACCCTCGCCAGACGTGAGACATGGCCCCAAAGCAATGCTCCGATGCGTACCTGTGTGGGAACGTAGACACAGTAAGGCGGCCCGGTACCTGAGTCTGGTTCCCCCTGGGGAGCCTGGTGCACCGCATCTTCTACCCCCCACTGGACAGGGGCAACAATGAAAGACTTGGGCAGTATAGGGTCAGGGACAACAGGAACAGCAGGAAGGTCAAATTGCAGAGACAGGGCATCAGCCTTAGTGTTCTTAGTTCCTGGAATAAATGTCACAGTGAAAAGGAAACAGGTAAAAAACAGAGCCCTGTTAGCCTGTCAAGGACTTAGCCGCTTGGCCCCCTGGAACTAGACCAAGTTCTTGTGGTCGGTGAGCACCACGAATGGCTCGGTAGATGTCTCTAATCAATGGCGCCACTCCCCCAATGCCTCCTTAACAGCCATCAGATTCCGGTTTCCCATGTTGTAGTTCCGTTCTATTGGCAGGAGCCGACAGGAGCAATGGGCACAGGGATTAACCACCTGGTCTGCAGGTCGACCGAGGATAGGAGGGCACCTCCACAATAAATGGAAGCCTGGGGTTAAGCAGAGTCAAAACAGGGGCGGGCGTAAACCAATCATTCAGCTGCCGGAAAGACTCTCGGGCCTCAAGAGTGAAGATAAACGGACCCCTCCCTCCAGGAGTGAGCTCCGTGAGAAGATCGACCACGAAGCTGAAACCGGCAATAAATCACCGGTAGAAATTGGGGCGGAATTCATTGTACTTCTTCCCCATAAAGAAGAATCCTGCACCAGCTGGAGAGCTGGAATGACGGATGGTACCAGCAGCAAGGCCCTCCTGGATATATTTCTCCATCGCCTGAGTCTTGGTTAGGTTGACGGAGTAGAGCCTGCCACAAGGGGGACTGGTGCCTGGAAAAAGATCGACGGCATAGTCGTAGAGACGGGGAGGAAGAAGTACCCTAGCCAGGTCCTTGCTTAAGACGGGCTAATAGTGGCTGTTAACATGTATCAAATGATTCCATAAGGCATTTGACGGCAGCAAAGTTTTTAAGTTTTTCCTGGTCCCATAAATGACAGCTCACTGATAAAATTGTAAAGATCATTTGGTTAGGACTGCTCTTGCTACACCATGCTTAGCCAGACCTAGTGGGAGAACAGGTCCACAAGGATTCCATTGGGCTGTGATTATTCTGCTGCTTACTCCATGTGATTTATATTTTTCCAAGTGGACATTATCAAGCTGAATTGTGCTTAGTTAACTACTATCACCTTAAATGAACCATAAATACTTGCTTACTGCAAAAATTTACTTCTTTATTTGTTACCAAAGCGCGATTAAAATTACAAAATCCAACACGACGAAGTCGCAAAAAAATTATCAGACTGTCTGATACACAAAGGCTATTTAAACAGGTGGCAGCACATTCACTAAGATGATTTAAAATGTATTTTAAGGTTAGGTTAGTGTCTGAGTGCAAATTCTGTAGATGTGATATTTCTCTGATGCCCAGAGACTAATTGACATAGACCAGCCAAACACATTGAACTAATGTCTTCTAATTACCCATACAAGTTAAAGTTGACTACATATGACATCCATTCACAATATTTGTATGTATGGAAGAAGTCAGATGTTGCAACTGGCCCCAAGTGGGCGTTTACACTTAATGTTCAGTTCTGCGCTTTACAACAGTGAGCAATAGTGTCTTGTAAACATTACGTCCAGGGTTTCACTTTTACAGCAACACATTGTTGTTGACATAAATATTACATTACATAAATATACATTTTCTAGTTTTAGATTTAATCCTGTCTGCAGCCATTTATTAGCATCTTGTGTCATTTAATGGTTGTAAAATAATCAACACCACCATCAACATCATTACCTTCATTGTCATAACCACTACTTGAGTTGTTTCTCATCAGGGACTGACAAGGTTTGATACCAAACGAGTTCATCACATGCACACTAACAGGCCAGACAACTCATGAGTCATCTGAGGACAGAGTGCTGTCTACTCAGGCACGCACCCACACACACCCTGAAAATAGGAACTGATCTGGATTATCATACCAAGTGCCCTATCATATTAAATGTTTAGACCGAACAGCTTACAGCAAAGTCACAGACTATGAACAATCCTGGGCACAAAAATTGTCGGGTGTCAACCTAAGGGGATAAACAACTTTGCGAGACACGTCTTGACCACTCACAGAATGCTCAAATTAGGAATGATTGCTCCATAAGGTTGTTATGTCCTGGTGGGTCATTAAGATGGTACATGAGGATTCAGGCTTGATGTTTTCTCTTCTACACATCTTTGAACTTAAATACACCAAACTGGACAGTTTTTTTCCTGTCTATATGCAAAAGGCTTTCATGGTAGGGTTTACTTAGATATTATTCTTTAGCCGTCTTTACGTTTTTGTTCTTGAAAACATGGTTGAATTAGTTGTTATAAGGCTGTTGACAATATTTTCTTATTTATAGAGTGATATAAATGATCCCAAAATATCTCTGTAAAAACCTTAGACTCATATGTCAACAAAATATTTTAACCTGGCTCTATCCATTGTTAAGATTTCTGTTCTAGAAATTTGTGCACATTTAATTAGATAATGCATATGCATATTCAAACATACAAATGCTGAAAACTTGAAATACAAAGAATAATTGTCTTGATGTAAGTAGTCAACTGAGGAGATTTCTTTTTTTTTATGTTTACCCTAAAATCCCACCTCTATTCACTGGCCAATAGTCAGACTGATGGGATGAAGGGTAGTGCAAACATCCAATTTGTAAAAGTCACAAGTGTCATACCTAATTACTTTAAGAATCCAGCCAATCTGACAAATCAAAATCCATATTGTAAAAACTTTGCATCATATGGTACCAAATTATTGCTATACATTCTCCACTGGGCTTCACTGCACAATATTGGAGACAAGTTAGTCTCCTTCCAATTAATTTTTTAGAGGTACACAGGCATGGATTTGCTTTAAATATTGGTACAGATATAATTCTGTTACCACTGTTGGGAGGTGGTGTGGAGACTGAAAGGAAACTAGCTTTTAATCTAAAACATTTGTGCCTAATCTAGACGTGAATCAGAAATCCTCCAATTTCTAGTCAACTTCTCAATCTCCTTGGCTATTTACAGAACTGGCATTCGCTCAATTGCTGGATAGTTCTAGTTTATTAACGGCCAAGATTAAAACTATTTTTGAACGGTTGCATACATTAGGTCGAGAGAGTGCCAGTTGAGTGTCTCATCCACAAGCTAAGATTGGTGTAATGGGTTCTAGTTTTCTAGCTTGTCTACCACAGTGCAGTAGTTCTCCAAAGCTTTCGTCCCAAGGCACTTGATTTGGATCACGGCAACTGATTTGGTGGTTAAACATGGATGAGGATAGGAGCTCCCACAATAAGATAATTCACTGTCAATAGCAAGCAGAAATGTCAAGCAAGCAACTTGTCATACTTCCATTGCCAGCAGAAGGCTGTTTGATGTAGCCTTTTCACAAATCCACTTATTATAATAATAATACATGTGATTTATAATCTATAAACCTTTGTAGGTAAATACTGCATTTAGGGATGCAGATCATTTAGAGACAAACGCCAGCCATGCATTACCCCACATGCAAGCATCCATAATATATGTAATTTGCTGACAGAATTTTTTTAAAGCAGGCCAAGATAAAATGTAAGATAAAGATTCCCTTTCATCCGATTCCTCAGCACTACTATCTCAGTAGGGGTATGGCAGAGTGCTGTCCGTCACTTAATCTGACGTAATCTATCGTACCAAGGAAGGAAGGACAAGAAAGGTATGATATATTCTCTGTGAAGGACAAATATTCTCAAAACTTGCCTCCTGCCTGTTGTAGACACTGTGCCATCCATCATGCAGGACCTCCAACTGTTGGCTTGTCTTGGATACACGCTGACACATTGACTAATGTGCATATGTGCTAGCATCATGTGTTGTGCATGTGGGGGTTGTTAAAGGTATCTGTGAGTGCCCTATACCCCTTGAGCAAGGTAATTTACCTGCCCTGTTATGGCTTAGCTTCCTTAGTCCTTCAATGTCCTAATAATGTTTTTAAAGAATGGCAAATTTGGCAATATTTACATTTTTACTATTAAATGTATTGACTTGTATGAAATATGATTTGACTACAATATTCACAATTATTTCTAATTTCTCTATCTGTTATAAGTCAAGTAAGAAGCGTTATTAAAAATTATTTGAAACAATTAATTTAATTTCACAATTAGACGGGTTCAAGACGGGGACAAGTGTGTGATTTATAAACATAAGTTGAAACCGTTAAGTTGTTCACAGTAGGTTGTTTTCACAACACTTGTATCCCAATGAACACTTCCTACCTTCTACAAGTAGTCACACGCATTTCCGCCGTGTTCCTGATAGCTTTTTCTTAAGACTGCTATAGTACCTATTTCCGTGTTCTTCTCTGACCTGCACACAGTTAATCCGCTCCGACTTGCCAAAAGAGCTAGAGAAACCAAAGCAGAACTCCATGTACCTGAAATGCAACATGTGTGAAAGCAAAGCCATCTACTCTGATGATTATTATATCAAAACAATTCAACGCGGTGTGTGGATTGTTTAATTACAACAGAAACAGTAACACTTCACTTTTATCCCTATCCAGCCATTACCTATGAATGTTTTAACAAAGGTGTGGATGACCAATAGCGCAGCTGTTGAATCACTTTTATTCTGAAAAAAAGCCGTATATAGCTGACAAACCCCGCTTTCTATGTTGTCATTTGCTACGGGGTAAGTGTCGTTACTGTTTTATGGGACAGAATACCCTTTCATTGAAAAACAATCTCCACAGCCAAAGCAAATCCATTAAAGTTAACCCAGGAAACAGGCCCAAAGCATCATATTTAACGCTGCAAAGTGAAATCTGAGGCAACATTTTGAGGTAGGGCCAGTTGTATTTTATTTTTTGTCAATTACATGATGTGAAAAACTAAAGTATGATGGTATTCTGTCTTAATTTATACTTTTTAAAAGTGTTTGTTTATCTAGCATCATTATGGTGAGTCGTTGACCTCAACATCCATTTAATTTTTTGGACCATTTTGAGGTAAACATTTCTGAGAAATTTGCAATATATACTTCGGTTATTGAGTTAAACTACTTAGGTCAAGCAAATTGGGTTCCTTTTAACTATTTTTCACTTGTATCATTTTATAAGAAGGTAGTCTAACAGAGGTAGCTAGCTAAACCTTCTAAAATGGGATGGAGTGAGAGCGGAACGACATGCTTGGTGACTTGACTAGGCAAGACCTATTCGGTCAACTTTTCTTTTTCTTTTATTTTACAAGATAATCACTAGATTAATGCATATTCATAGAGTTGAAAAAATCTTGTCAGAATACTGTTTATCAGGAACACTTTCCTTGGATATTGCTTGTTCACAACGAAAAGAACTAAAAGGCTCTCTGGAAGATAATATGACTGGGCAACAATTAAGCCTGCTTGACCATTTTTTTCTGCATGAATAATTTGTGAAGTACACACTGCTAGTTCAAAATATATATATATGTTTTAGATGGACAAAAATTAGGGCGGCTCTGTGATTAGAATGTCCTTGGTTCAATCCCCGTCTGACCCAAGGACTTTTCTGTGAGGAGTTTGCATGATCTCACCGTTGGTGTGGGTTTCCTCAGGGTAATCCAGTTACCTCCCACAGTCTAAAAACATTCAGGTTAATGTGTGGGTCTAAATTGTCCATAGGTGAGAATGTGAGAGTGAGTTGTAATCTTTCTTTTTGTTTTGGCCCTGTGATGGGCCAGCAACCTGTGTACCGGGTCTTTCGCCCTATGCCGGCTTGGATAGGCACCAGCCCCCTGCGACCCTGCATAGTATAAGTGGTGTAGCTAATGGGTGGATGGATGGACAGGGATTATGACAGCCTGCTCCAGACCCTCAAGAGGCTCATTGAAGAGAAGGGCAATGTACCAAGGTAGGATGACTTGATGTTCTGGAGCAGGGGTCGGGAACCTATGGCTCACGAGCCACGTATGGCTCTTTTGATGATTGCATCTGGCTCACAGATAAAACAGAATATTCTCACTTGTTTTAATCCATCCATCGATTTTTCACTGCTCATGTCCTGTTCAGGTCTGTGTCATGCGAAATAGTGTCCGGCTGCCAAAATGTGTCCGGCTTGCGTCACAATGGGTTTTTTGGTACAATGTTACATTTTTGCCACATTCCGTTTCACGGACAAAGGCCCGACGTGGAAATGCAAGGCTTTTCATCCAATTGCTGTGCAGTACAATTTCATTCACGCCTACAATTGGCCAGGTTATGCCGCGCTTGTCATCCAAGAAACTGTGCTGTTAAATGAACCACTCGGGGTCAAGCGCTCTATGCTAAAAAAAAATTGCGACAAAAAATGTAATTTTTTCTGATTAACTGAACAAATATAAATGTTTCATTCCGTTTATTAAACATTTATCATATAGCTGACATTATATGATTTTTAAATGTACAGTTTAAATACTTAATGTTGAGGTTTCTTTTACGAAAGCAAAGTTTTAAGGAAATCATTATTATTTCAAATACATATAATTAATTCTGAGCTATATAATTATTAAAATACACAAATTGCAGGTCTTTATTTGAGGTACACTTGATAGTGTTGCTTAACTCGTGACTGACGCTAGCGCGAGCCCTTTAGCCCGCGACACGGAATGTAGCAAATTTTCGCAGCCGGACTCTATTTTGCATGACAGCTGCACGAGCAATTGTCCATTATTTTTATTTGGATGATACTGGCCTACGTTGGCCGTTGCTGGGTAAAACACGTAAACGCCCCTTTTTGAATCAGTCTGTTCGGTCATTAGCTCAAAGCTAACCCTTAAATCCATGCAGCCCCAAAAGTCGCATTAATGGTGAGTATTATAAAAACATTATTTAAAAGAATAAATTCAGAGGCTTATTATATTTACATTTAGTTGAATTCACTTTTAAAATATGTTATATGGCTCTCACTGAAATAAATGTCCAATTTTTTTGCTTTCATGGCTCTCTTAGTCAAAAAGGTTCCCAACCCCTGCTCTGGAGGATGATCAACTGGAGGAGGAGGAAGAGCTTGGACCTGATCCCCAGGCAAGACCTTCAACTAGGAATATATGATTGAGGGTGGGTGTCAGTGTGTGTATAATATTGTGGTTCTGTGTGCGAGTATAATATATGACACTTGACACTTGACACTATGAAAAAATGTCACGCAGGTATCCACTTCTGACCACGATGAACAGTAGCTCGACCTTATATCAGGTTGAAGTATGGCGGCGATGGGGTTTCTGATGACAGGAGCAGGTAGGAATGGACTGGAAGCTTCTAACTAAAGCCCTGTACGTCAGCAGCACAGAGTATGTGGTTGCTAACAGCTAGGACTGAGTGGCAGCTGTTCTACACATTCTTCTGGAAGGGTTAACTCCCAGGAGGACTACATCTGCACAGTGCGGGACTGGCCATCAAAAATACACTACCATCAAGATTCACTGAAACACCTGTTGGCATTAGTGAGAGACTAGTGACCCTTCGTATCCCTATGGTCTTGAATCGCTTCACCACACTTCTTAGTGCATATGCACCATCCCTGCCATCCGAGGGTGAGGCCAAGGAATGCATCTGCCAAACACTGTACGAGGCTCTTCGCTGGGAATCGCAAGATAATCACCAAGCAGCAATGTTAGCGAGCTCAACAGGAGGTGCCAGGACTGTTTGGACCATGCAGAACAAGTGGTGAGCAAAAAAGGCACAGGAAATCTAGTAATTTCTGGACAAAAATGAAATGTACAATTTTTACAATGCTTTCAAAACCATCTGCGGACCAATAAATTGTTGCATCACTCCCTTGAAATAGGGAAATGGTCTAACAGTCTTCAAGTACCAGAGCGGCATCCTGCCGAGGTGGGCTTAACATTCTTGATAGACCCATTAATAAGGGCTCTGATGCACACCCCACCATTCTAGATGAACTTCCTACACTTCCCATATTCACAACCTTAGCCAGCCCCAAACCTTCCTGGAAGTCATATCAGCTATCAGTTCCCTCAGAGAAAACAAATCCCCTGGTAATGACAAGATCCCCACCGAGCTAGCCCACTGAGCTTATCTTATCACACTACACAGGCTACGATGGCTGGGGCATGTGATAAGGATGCCCATAAATCGGCTGCCTCGCAAAGTGCTATATGTTCGGGTACACCATAGACGACACTCAGCAGGAGGGCTGAGGAAGCGCTACGAGGACAAGCTGAGGCGTGCGTTAAGGAAGTGCAATATCAGAACAGAGGAACTGGAGTATGTTGCTGTTGACCATAACAATTGGCAGAAACTATGCCTCGATGGGATCTGCTAGCTGGAGGAGAAAAGGACAGCCATGGAACTGGGTTCATGGTCCATGGTGGGTCCAGAATAGGACTATTAAGCCATCAAAGAGCTAACCGATAAAAGACTGAAGTTCAAGGTTCAAGGTTCAAGGTTTTTTATTGTCATATGGATAAGGTTTACAGAGGCAAAAGTATGCAATTAAATTCTTGTGTCTCTTCGACACCTAACGCTAATGCAAACCTTCTGCTAGCCACTGTAGCCCCCGTGCTGTTTGATTAGCATAGCTTTATTAACGGCTGCACTAGGAAAAGTTGATATCTTCGAAGCTAAAGAGAGATGGACAGAAGACTGATATTTTAATAAAGAGTAGGTTGTTCGGAATGAATCCTTCAGGTCGAAGAGTCACCTGACACTTTCTAACAGAAAGAGCAACTGTCTGATGAACGCCGTTCCTACTCCCCCTCCCCCTCTCTCGTTCTTCTCCTTCGGCAGTCGTGTGTGAATACCTTGGATTACCCCGAGAGAGTTACTCTAATTTGTAAAAAGGAAGTTGTTTGTGTGGGAATGGAAATATTCAAGTGGATGTTTCGATCAAAGGAGCCTCTTCAAGGCCTTCTGCCTCTCACATGATTAAATACCATTTCATGAACTTACTTTTCTTTGACCATGTTAAGTCTCATTTGACATAAATAAGCATATGATTTTTTTATGGACTCCTGAATCAAACCAGACATTGTTTGGTTTGTTAGGTGTTTTACATGCTCAAAGTGCTTCCAACAGTACAGGAAAGTAAAGAGTAATTCAAATGATGAGGTTCAATGATGATATTCTCCCCATGCTGTGTTAACCCTAAGCAATACTCAAAACACTCACCGTCTTTTAAAACACAAGTAGTTTAATAATGTAGTGAGCAGGTTCAACAGAGCATCCCTTCCAGAACGTTCTTTCAGCCTCTCCATCAGGGCTAGGTTGGGGGAGGGGGTCCATATCATCGTTAGAGGGCCACACTGGGACGGACCTCCAGCCGAGAGCAGGGAGAGGCTGGTTCTGACCCGGGGGTGTGTGCCCCTTAACAAGCACCTTCCCACTCCTCCTCCTCCTCATCCTGCTGCTGTGGCTGCTGCCCGGGAGAGAGAGGTTGTCGTAGGCAACAGGCAGTGGGGTAGAGAGACAGCCCAGACGAGTTGGAATCTCAATTTATATATACGTATAAAACGACTTTATTGACAAATACTGTTCATAATTAGAAAACATGAATATCTCTACTGTAAAGTGAGGGGGGGATAAACAGTCTATTAAATCCACAAACCGACGAAGAAAGTCATAGTTCATAAAATGACTACGTCCCTTCCGTTTTAATTAATGTCACGGCTGCACTGGGGATAAAGGGTTTTTGCACGGGACCAGAGACGAGATGTGGAGTGAATTTCAGCGAGCGGCTGTGCGTGTGTTGGAGACATCATGGGAAGTAGGTGTGAGCTCAGTTTGACCAACGTTGGAGTGACACGCGCGCAGAAAAGGCTATGAACACGCGACCTGAGGAAGTTAATTTGTTGTATTGAGCGGAGGAGAGGCAAACCAACAGTGTGTGTGTGTGTGTGTGTGTGTGTGTGTGTGTGAAGGTGCACTGTAGAGAACTCTGTGTGTGTGTGTGTGTGTGTGTGGGCAGGTGCACTGCAGAGAACAGTGTGTGTGTGTGTGTGTGTGTGTGTGTGAGTCTGTGTGTGAGTCTGTGTGTGGGGCGAGGTGGGTCACTGTCTACAGGTGTCGTGGAAGGCCTCCAGAGTTCTGAAGTCTCTCCATGTGGGGGGGAGGCCGTCCTGCAGGAAGCGGCCACAACGCTGGCAGGGGCTCTGGAAGAGCTTAATGTAGCTCCGCAGCCATGTCTGCACACACGCACAGACACACACACACACACACACACACAGACACACACACACACACACACACACACACACACACACACACACACACACACACACACACACACACACACACACACACACACACACACAC
>JAVQJS010037448.1:0-11632 GCA_036024795.1 Galaxias rostratus
CGTGTTCAGTGCCGTGTCATGCCAAATAGTGTCCGGCTGCGAAAATATGTCCGGCTTGCGTCACGATGGAGTTTTTGCCACAATGTTACATTTTGCTACATTCCGTTTCGCGGGTAAAAGGACTTGGCTCGTGACTGACGCTAGCCCTTTAGCCTGCGGAGCGGAATGTAGCAAAATTTTCGCAGCCGGACACTTTCGCATGACAGCTGCAGGAGCAATATTTTATTTGGATGATACTGGCCTACGTTGTATCAACGTTCAACGAAGAATATGGCGAACATGGTGAAAAGAAGAAAGGATGAGGAATATCGTACATTTCAGGACAAATGGGCCGAAGAATTCGCCTTTGTGGAGAGAGCAGGTTCTGCGGTGTGTCTGATTTGTAATGACAAAATTAAATTAATGAAACGATTGAATGTAAAGCGGCACTTCGACACGCGCCATGCTACTTTCGAATCAAAGTACCCTGCTACTGAGCAGGATGCAAGCTAGCCAGCAGCAACTCCGCATATGGACCCGGCAAGGTGACTGTAATTCCGCTAACTTTGCTGGATCTTTAGCAATTGTGAGGAATGGAAAACCATACACAGATGGCGAGTACGCTAAAACATTCATGCTGGATGTAGCCAATGAACTGTTGGATGATCTTCCGAACAAAGACAAAATAATGAAACGGATACAAGACATGCCTCTGTCGGCAAGAACTGTTCACGATCGTACCATCTTGATCGCAAACAAATTAATAAAGAAGCACGAGAAGTGCTAAAGTCACAATCTGTCTCGCGTCTTGGTGTCAACCTTAAGAGGGGTGGCACTAGCATTGCCACAAACATTATTTAATTAAAAATAATAACTTCAGGGGCTTATTATACTTACTTTTAGTTGAATTCACTTTTAAAATATAATATATGGCTCTCACTGAAAAAAAAATTCTCATTTTTTGCTTTTATGGCTCTCTTAGTCAAAAAGGTTCCCGACCCCTGCCCTAGACTAACCAACACGTTTTTTTTCATCCATTTAAGGTATCTTGTTGAGCAAAGAGATGTCGACCTTAATGTAAGAGACAAATGGGACAGCACCCCGTTGTAAGTATGGTCAGATCATACACATATTTGCTTCGTCACATTTTTCGGATTACTAGAAACGGCACATTTCTTAATTAACAGGTACTATGCCTGTCTCTGTGGCCATGAAGAGCTGGTCCAGTTCTTGTTGGCTAATGGTAAGGCAACTCTTTGTCCAAGGCCGTTTTTTTGAGGAATGCATTCCTTCTTAAAGTAGAGTGTGGTCAAGTGCACTTGAGACAAATGCACTGTAGTTGACGCAAAGTTGGAAAAAATGCACAAAGAAAAATTTGCCTACTTGTTTTTCTTACACTGATATAATTTCTTGGCCATTTGTTTTTACCTTTTTTTCTTAGGAGCAAAGTGTGAAGCAAACACATTTGATGGAGAGAGGTGTATGTATGGCTCTCTAAGTGACTCTATTCGCCGCTTAATCAAAGAGTACAAGTGTATTACATCCCAAACCATGCAACGGGATTATTTTGACTATTTTTTAAACATGTAAGGAGCCATCATATCGTATTAAATAGGTGCACAATGTATTAACTGGTTACAGAATGTTGTTTCTTAATGTTCCGACTTTCATGTGTTCTGCCCATAGATTATTGGAGCAGGGGCAGTTCAGTGATGTTAAATTCCTGGTACATGGACAGACATTTCAGGCTCACCGCTGTGTATTAAGTGCCCGCTCAGAGTACTTCACTGCCATGTTTGAAACCAAATGGAAAGGAAAGAGCTTGATCACGCTCAAGCACCCCCTGGTGCGTTTTTTTATAATTGCTCTGATGAGGTTGTATTTGCTGATGGTTAGGTTATTTACTGTATTATCTGCAGTTGGATTATTTAAGACAGAATATCAACGTAGATAAAAGTTGGTTTGTTTGAATTTCAGATAAATCCTGCAGCTTTTGGACCCTTCCTGCAATATTTTTATACAGGTGAGCAAATCACACCAGAGCTTTATTAATTGTTATCTTGTCTGTTGTGAAATTCACAATTTGAATGAACTGTATGATTAAAAAGTATACGCGCTGAAGTTAAGACGGTGTTTATTTTTTCTTATTGTTTCTTTTGGTATCCAGGGCGGATGGACATTGATGTTAGCCATGTTGAGGACTGCAAACGACTTGCCAAACAGTGCAAAATGGGAGACCTGATAGACGGATTAGAGAATAGATGTAAACAGGTGTATGAGTTTGGTAAGCACCTCCCATTATCTATCCATTCTTGCAAATCAGTTAAACACTTTTGATCCTCTGGTTTCTGAAAAAGAAGAGAGCCTAAAACATGTTTTAGGAATATTCAAGCTTGCTTCTGTCACTCAATTGGTTAATATTGTCTTTATAAAGCTTTTTAGGGCAAAATATTTAACTTAACTAAGTTCATTCAGGATTTCCAATACGACTATTAGTTTAGGGTCACAAAATCAGGATGAGAGGCCCACACTTCCAGTATAGTCGTAGATTTTCATAGCAATTTGCAGTACCACGGTCAAAAAAAGTGCACTAATCAATCAGTAAGGGTCACCAAAATCACCTACTAATATCCTACACACGGTTGCTTTAATGTTTAAATTCTCTTCTTTTTATGAGTGCTTAAATGTGAGTTGTTGTTGTTCTTGTGAAATTTCTGTATTACAGTTTCTTTATTTTCACAGTGTCTAATAAACCAGGAACCTGTGTGAAGGTGCTAACCCTAGAGCCTTCCAACTGTCAACTGCAGGAAGAGATGGCCCAACTTGCAGATTGTGCCCTTCCTGCAGAACTAAGAGTAGGACCCCTTGCTCGCAAAATCCAAATAGCCTCTTAAATGCAAATTGTATTGTGTCACCTTTGTGCTGTGAATTTTTTATAGGTTGGATTTGGAGAACTTCCATTTGACCGAATTGATAACTTCCCTAGTTATCCTGATATATGTTTCCGAGTTGAAAGTTACAACTTTCTTTGCCATAAGGTAGGCTAATACACCACAAAGCACTGTGCGGTGCAAAGCTAGACTGGTCTGGCAGACTAGTATATCCTCTGCATGTGTTTACTCGTTCTAGGCTTTTTTCTGTGGGAGGAGTGATTACTTCAAAGCATTGTTGGAAGACCACTTCTGTGAGGTGGAAGAGCTTGAGTCCCAACCCTGCACACCAGTGCTCACTCTTCACAATATATCCCATGAAATATTCACCCGCATCATCTATTACATCTATAGTGATGACACTGAGGTTAGCCTTATTTTTTATTCAGTTAATAGGCAGCCTTTATAGATAACCTGAGTAGGTATGCTTTTCCTGATGATAGGTTGCACCAACAGCTCCAAATGAATACACTCATCCTTTCAGTGTTTTTATACTTTTGAAAAAAGTTGTTGATCCTCATCTCGTCCTCCCCTCTAATATCCAGTTGTCTCCAGATAATGTGTATGATGTGCTGTGCGTGGCTGACATATACCTGCTGCCTGGACTGAAGCGTCTTTGTGGCAAGACGCTGGCCAAGATGCTCTGTGAAGACACCGTTCTTCATATGTGGAAGACAGCCAAGCTGTTCCGCTTGTCGCGCCTTGAGGACCAGTGTACAGAGTTTATGGCCAAAATTATAGAGAAGGTTGGTGCCTTGTCTTGCATGTTTATGGACTGGAAGATACCTTCTTTTGGCGCAGTGATGCAAGAAGTTATCGTTGCAGTTGGTTTAGAAATTACAGTTTCGGGTATATGAGGCAAGACCGATCATCGCGTTTCTAGCACACAATTTTTTCTTTCTATTGCCTATACGGTATGATGTATTGTCCTATCTTAATGCATCGTTGCCAGAGTTTGCATTGATGTGCATTGTTTATTTATCATTTTTAAACATAAAGCTAACAAAAAGTAGAAGAATGGTGTAAAAGGGAATGCTGTGAAAATGCTACTACGAACAACAACACACTGTCTGTGTCTAACGTGGTTATACAATGTATCTAAAGGGTCAAGATATTGCCATGGTTAGTGCTGTTTCATGCTCAAAAAAACAGAAAATGGCCGTAAGATACTCAGCATTGTGCTCTGTCTTGTGCAGTTGGTGGAAAACGTTGAATTTGCTGAGATGATCAGAGAGGATGCCGGGGCAGTAGAGGACCGCCACGAGACAGACTCCATCCCTCTGGTGGATGATATCCGCTTCCACATCGCCAGCAATGTCCAGACATACAGCGAAATAGAGGAGGCCAACCAGAAACTGGAGGCCCTAGAGCTGCTTCTCTCCAACATTGACCTGGAATGCTGAAGGAGAGAGCGTAGAATTGTGGTAGGGCAATGTTCACTAGGCACCAGATTAAAAAAAATATAGAGTAGAACTAAAGTGTATATCCAGGTGTCTGCTTATTCTGAAGGTTTTAGTTATACACTTTGCTAAGTTAAAATCCTACGTTACAGTATTCTGTAGTAGCCGCGTGGGTGACATTTTCAGAGAATGCTTTTCATCTTATTTTATAATCAGTTAAATAAATGTAAATGGTAAATGTACAACCCATGCCCATGATTTCAGACACTGTTAAACAGAAGATTATTTTATATTTCAAAAGGAAAGATGCTGAATTGTTTAGAAAATGTGTAAATCCATTGGTTTTCTGTTACTTTAACATAGAAAAGAAGACTGGCATACACGATCTGTTGTACAATTATAGTTGAAGATGGCAACCTTAAGTCTTGAGACTCTTTTGCTTGTGATTAAATTATTTTGATTTAAGTTTTAAAATGTCCCATGACCCACTTGTTGCAGACGAGTAAGGGAAACAGACATGTCTGTTCAGTTCAACAATCCCATCGAGTTTTGTGTTGGTGATGTTATTACTTTTAGCCTATCCAGCAAAACCCAGCGAAAGGGATCTCAAATTGTAAAGGTTATTGCCCTTTATATAATTGTATTTAATTCTCTATCATTTTTACTACTTATAATGATATGTTCCCACTTCTCTCTTGTTAGTCCTGCAGTTTCCAAGAAACCTTTATTGCAGATAAAGCTAGTCACATAGCGATGCATTTTATTATAGTTTATGTTATCCTGTGCATGCATCCGCACCAATTCTGTTGTAATAATAATGGATTCTCTTTATTTTTCTAGGTAGGGCAAAGCCAATTAAATGCTGTTTTGTGCACTTAAAGTTGCATGTCAGAGCGGAAGCACTTACAGATTGTGTTGTTTAATTGTAAAAATTATCAGAACCTAGTTTAAAAAAAAAAAAAAAAGTTTACTTCTGGTTAAACAATTATTGAATGACGGTGTCCCCAATTGCATTCTGTTGTCTGAAGGGGTTGATGTTTTGTTTCTCGGAAATGCAACTCTTACACTTGCATAGAAGATGATTTTAAACTCTATTTATGTAATTTCATCATGCACAGATAGACACCTTGGCTAGTTATTATGCAATCCACATTTTAGATTATCCTTAGTTTGGTTTGGCTTACCTCTGTTAAAAGTTTCCACAATTCCTGTTGAGTTTCTTTGCTCCATTCAGTGTGTCGATGCTTCTTTGTTATATGAATGTATTTCTTGACAGTAACTTTGGAAAGGATACATTTCCCATCTTCCCTCAGTGTAGGTTTGTGAGGTAGCTTTTGTCAAAGGAATTGACAAAGGAATCGGTGTACATAGTGAACATGGTTGGTGAGCATAAATAATACATTATCCCAGGCAGCAGATCAAGCCTTGAATCTGTATGAGAATTATGTGGCGATGCTGTTGCTTAATACGATATGGTGTAAGAATTTAATACAGTACATTTGCATCACTTTGTGTGGTTTCACAACTATTTACTTTGGTCAGCCTGTTGTATCAGTCCGCAGCAATATTTATTGTAAGATTTTTTATTTACATATAATACATACAATAAATAACATAACCAAAAAGTAGATAACTTCTTCACAAAAATGTTGTGATTTTACAATGACGTTGTTGAAATCTTAACCTAGTAACATGTGCTTGCATCCAACACAAGATGGTGCCATTTATATATTATATTTGGGACACTTAAAGCATTTGTGGAGACCAAGGTTGGTAAGCAAAGGATGTTTTGTGAAATTAGACAGAATCTCGTCTTGCATAATGTACACATGAATTCTACGTTGTAACCATGACTTTAAGCATGAGAGAATGTTTTCTTTCTGGGAACACTGCCAACATTGAAACCATTTATCGTCTTGAAGTCTAATTGCCAACCTAGTCTAATTTCAGACCTAGTTAATCACAAGCCCCCAAAGGTCAGGGTAAAAGAAGTTTTGTGTGTGCATAAAACAGAAAAAGTCTGGAACAAAGCATGGGATAAGTTGAAGGTAAAGCTGTGGTAAAACCATGTTGAGGCAACTCTCCACAAAAAAAAACACTAATTCTTTTGAGACCAAACCGTTGGATAAGTTCCAATTGTGTAAAAGGCTTAGATTTTCAAAAGGCAAAAGTAAACAACACAATTTCTCAGTGCCTCAGCAAGCAGCCTTTACAAACGGTTTATGGTGGTTTCTAAGCAACGCAAGGGTATAAGGTGATGGGAAAGTTAAGTTTTCACTTTCACACTTGCACAATAGATATTTACAAGGCTTAAGTGTACCGTGATGACATAATACGTTTGCCTTATATTGCGAATTACGTGACACATCCCTATGTCCTGAAAATGTCATACATTCCGACAAAACAAAATCCAATCCACCCTAAACTGTTGACACAATGTTCGTTCGGTATTCAGATGTCTTAAAAAGTGAATCAGCATTCTTCTTAAAAGGATGCTTACATTAAATTACATAGTCCTGAATTCCCAGCAGTACTGAACAATTTACGATGTCAACAGGAATGATCAACAAATGAGATGCTTGATGGAGCGTAAGCATGTGAAAATGTGCTGATTACCTTTAAATATCGTCTGTGGTCAATTTGACTGAGACTAGATTGTAATAGTCACTTTACGTGAACATCTAATTGATCATGTCCACATTACTATAAGTTAATACATCTTACCTTGTTCTCACGTTGCTTTCTACGCGTCTACACACATCAAATAAATTAAATCATAACATCCATTATATCATTACATCCAACAATTTTTTTTTTATTTAAAGGTCAATTTTGCCTGCCCCACTGAGCAAGATTCATGCTTATGCAGGCAGAGAAAGTATTTAGACATCACCACAGCCATCTTCAGCTCAATTGTTTACCAAGACACTCTCCTAGTGTTTCAGCAGCCCAAAACAAAAACAAATTTGCAGAAAAGATCCAAGCATGAATGTGGTTAAATTAAATGTGATGTTTCTTGGATTGTGCTCAGATTTCAGTCACCAAAAGGAGAGGACATACTGTTCCTTTTGCCATCTGCCTCGTTGAAACTTCTGCTGTAATGGAATAGGTATAGATTATTTGATTTCTGACATTAAGACACTACTGTGTGGTTACTGGTTAGGGCTATAATAACAATCTCACCCCCTTGTGATAAGTGTTAGAGAAAGTCAGCTGGTGTAAAAGTACCACAAAACTGTTTACCTTGTTCCAACTCTATGCTTTCATAATCATTGAATCCCTCCCAGTAACATTACTTATTTTCAGCCCAGTGTAAGGAAGACATGCAGGGACACATCATCTGATGCACAAGAGGAAACACTCATCTGAACATGCATCAAAATATATCCACACACAAGCCAATGAAATGCTAAATATGTGTCTTAACAGATGGACAGAGCAGCTGGTGATAAGATGTCAAATGTATTCTTACCAAGCACTTTGTTAGGAACACCTGCACAACATCTCATTCATGGCTAACACAGTATTCGGATAGGGTTCTGAATGAAGTACTCGGTGAGTGTAAGAATAACTGGATGTACTGGTTCGTGTGTATATACACACACACACACACACACACATTATTATACATTATATATATGTATATATATATATATATATATATAATTATGCATAATGTACAGTATTACCATGTTACATCATATACAGTAACATCAATAAGTATGCAATGAAACAGATACAACAATATTTAGTGACCTGCAGTCCACTATAAACAAAACTATAATATGTGTACTATATACTGTAAATGTGCTAGAGTATGACCTTGTCAGGGTGTAATGTCCCAACAGAAGACCTTGGACATTTATGTTGATGTCCCCATCAATATTCTTGTTTGCTATCATTTTGGGATTATTCTCAGGCAGATGGTTTAAAGCCAAAATACTTATCTAAAGTCCAACCATGAGACCTCCCGTTCGATTCGTTTTTATCTACACTTCTGAACTCTTTGTAGCTTTTCTTCTCATCACTGTAATCTCCTTCCTAATCCTCTCTATACTTTGACCGATGACAATTTCTTTGTTGAAACATGCTACCGAATAAACCCCTTTCTGGTGACTGTAGCCAAATATAAAGTGAGGAGGTTGCTAGGGTCTTTACCATGCTTTAGCTTTCGCCTTCTAAATTATTCCAGGAAAAGTATTGACTTGACTATGGTATCAGTTATTCAGTGTTTGTAATCACACGCAAATATAACACCACCTATCTATTGATTTTTTTGTGTCTTAGAACTATCTACACTTGGGGCAAAAGACAATGCATGACTAATAGCCAGGTGCTATATAATAAAGGGGACTGTATGGACTTTGCATGTCCTGACAACGTTTAGCTGTAAGCTGCAGCCAAGGGGATCCCTGTACAAGATTGTCCTGAAATGAAAGGGATTTAGCAAGATAGTGTGGGAGTCCTTTCAGTTTCCTTCTCCTCTCCAATGTCATTTCATGACCAATGCCAGACTGTAAACGTGTAGGGAATTTAAGTAAGACCAATTATAGTGTAGGCTTATCTTGGAAGGAATTCTGTTTATTTCCTTGTGCTGCGCTGAAGCTCGTTTTGGCACACTGTGACGGTCAGATGCTTAAACTTCACATGACTTAGCCCCACTAATATAGGATTAAACCTTACATGCTCACTTAAAGCATTAGCAAGCAAAACACACACATGCAAGTGAAAGTCTATCTAATGCTTGGACCAGGACATTACTTCTTTCTAGGAACACAAGTATTTTAAAGCAGTGTGCACATGTTATGTTGAATCAGTTGTTATTAAAAGTGTGCACAGAGAGAAAATAAACCTAATGTCTCTGTGCATCCTGTACTTGTCTATAATTAAGCCTTGCTATTTCACGGGCCATGTGTCTTTGTGTGCAGTCACCTTATTTGTTTGTGGATAATGCTTAATGGGAAGTGAGTCACAAGGTTGACAGCAGGGAAACGGAACATGAGGGCTCTGCATTGAGGAAGACGGTGTTTGCATTGGAGGAGGGATTACACCGTCCACCCTGTGACCTACCGCCCTCAGACACAACTCCAACAATAGATGGAGGGGAGCTGTCCAGGATCTTCATAACTTTGCCATTCAACGAGACTCACATCGAAAGTTCCAGTGGACAACATATCTCAATGATGCTCTGAGACAAACTATCGTCATCTGGGAGTGCATATAGCTTACATATCAAAGGGGTTCTAAGTTATTTAAAGCTGCCAGAGGCAGTTTCCCATCGTAGTTTATTTTGATGCCCCCTACTGTTTGCTTGGTGTAAATATTTTCCCTAACCATTACAGAGAAGACGTGCAGAAGGCTCATGGTAAGTTCATGTCGCTAGCACAATCAATGATTATACTCAAAGTATCACTCCAACTATACTCCAATTTTTCACAGTATCGCGGTAAATCATCGGTGGCAGACACATTTTTGTAAAATATTGAGACTTCAAGAAGACTAATCAGAACCACAAAATTTTCATTCTCCCATAGTCATTGCAATGTACAATCTGATTGATAATATGTTAATATTAAAAGGTGCATATAGTATTAATTGACATTTAATAGTTAAAGTTGAAGGTCCACCGAACCATTTTATAGGTCTGGAATATAGCAGAACATGTTTAAGTTCAAGTTAGCCAAGCACGATAAACGTTAACACCACAAGTTGGTTGACATGTTTACAGGATGAATATTTGAGGAAAGCATGCCCTACTAGCTTTGCAGGTCACTGGGTTGGTGTATTTAGCTTTTTCTTTGAAGAAGAATGGATATTAATGAGGGTTTAGAATTAAAAAAAGAGCAAAGCCTTATGTCACACATAAAATGCACCTTTTCCAAAACTTTATAAAAAACAAAAAATGTGTGTGTTATTGCCTGAGTGAGCACCCCCATTTGCACAGCTAAAACCAAAAGGCTGTTTTTGTTTCCTGTGACTTGTTCAACGAGCCTGCGTTGTCAGTTGCAGAGGTTTTTGTCACAGTAAAAAAAACACTGTGCAAAGGTTGTTTTGAATCAACTTCCTGTTTCTTGGACATTTCTCCCTTGAGTTCAACTGACAGTCTGCATTGTGCTCTTTCAGAAAACCCAGAGGACTGGGTGGCTTGACAACACTGTTTGCTTTGTAAGTTTCTGGATGACTGTTAGGCTAGGCCAAGGTTTACCACCACGATTGGAATCACTGTGCCAAATCTAAACAAGAAATCCAAATTAGCATTTGTGCAAAAGTGAAGTCCCACAAACTGAATAACATTTACCACATGCATAAGGCCATATCCAAGTTTGAGAAAGTGGAAAACACAATTCAAAATGATTGTTCAGCTATCACAGATTAATCACATATTGTTCATTGTTGGAAGATCTCTAGTTTGGAGTAGTCTATCTTCAATGTTTACAATGTATTGCATCATTTTTCAATGAATAGTCAGTCATGATATGAAAAACATTTTATTCAAGTAACGTGCTGTGCAAATAGAGCCTAAGATGTATGTCGCAGGAAAATATTTGTTTTACTTAGATGTGGAACCCTACAACGATGGGCATGATTACCTTAGTTTACTAACTATCCCAACCCTTTGAATACAATCCAACATATTGTCAACAAGTGGAATTTTTCACGTTTTATACTGATTGTCTGTCATTGACCAATTAAATGAGTGACTAAAGTGCAGTAGACAAATATGTATGGACTAAGCTTAACAAACAGAGATAAACACTTTTGGTGAATTGCCCATGACCCAGAATTTCTATTCAAATTATTGAACTGGAGAAATCCTAAGGTTATGGCAGTAGCCTGTAAATAGGTTTGGTCTATTTCTATATGATGAGGCCGTTTTCCTGACAGTTGAAAACTGGTTGAAAGCTTTTAATAACTGCGGGTAAATTATATTAAGTTAATAAAATTACATGAATTTGCATAAAAGCCAATGAATGGGTTGCTTCATTCTTTCGGACTGTTTTGTTTTCAGTTGCTGCGCTCACGTGCCTTAACGCTTCAACCTGAAGAGGTGAGCGCATCGAGCGCAAGTAAACTGGAACCTGCCGCTTTAAGAATAAGGTCTCCTGTTGAATTGGGAAGCTGGTGATTTTCCACTCAAACAGATATGTAACGCCCACTTGTTCATAGAAACAAGTGTCATAGAAAATATCGAACCGTTCTCCCGATGCTATTATTTAAATAAGCACTAACTGCGGGAAATAAGGAACAACCGACCGCTCAATAAAAGTACTTGACAGGTAGGATTGGTCTTAATTTTCTTTATCCTCTGATGCCAAATGCATT
>JAVQJS010037450.1:0-14685 GCA_036024795.1 Galaxias rostratus
AACCCCCTGGGCTCACACCCCTTGGGTTACCACAAATTGGTGTTTTAAAAAACCACAGCAACCCCCCCCCCCCCCCCCCCCCCCCCCCGATGTTACCGTCTCCCAAAAGCGTCTGGTGGCACAGCAGGGGTTCTCTAAGGCGAATATGCCCGGGAGATATCAACGGCAACAACAGCCACCACCGACACCCGTCCGCATCGACACCTGTCATTTAAGCCCCCGTCCCCAATCAAAGAGGTGAACCCGCAAACTCTCGGTTCCCAGTTCTCTAATGAGGAAGCTCCTTCCCTCTGCTCTCCGGAGCCCCTCTGATTGGCTTTTGTGGATCGAGACCACAGACCGATTCAGGTTGCTCATTAACCTAATCCATAGGGAAGCAACAAGTCTCCAATGCACTGGAGACGCTGTTGTGTGCAGGCACCGTCTGTAAATGCTCAAAGGCTCACGGCATGCCAAGTGAAAAGGCTCGGGTTTAGGGTAGGAGGAGAGGAGAAAACACCTCGTCTCCAGCTCCTTTGTTGTTTGTCAGTGAATCAAAATAAACAAGTCAATAACGGGTGTGCAAGGATGTGCAGTGTTAATTACACGAAGCATCGACCGCTCTCCACCACTCGAGTTCAGGTAGGAAGGAAACAGATTTTCCATTAACAGACACACGGATCCCATTTCCTATTTAGCTCAACGGTTTACCTAATGTGTTGCATGAATGTGATATATGTATATATATATATATATATATATATATACTGTATACAAATTACATACACATACTTTAATTTTATGCCAGCCGTCGTTGTGTGACGGCGCCAGAGCTCCATGTTTCGAAGAAGTAAACACACTTGGTATTACCAGGGTGGTTTCAGTGGAAGGTTCTGTATTCGTCAGAGGAGCTTTGGATTTTTACCAGGGTAATTTCAACCTGACAGAAAACCGACCCATTGTGAAATCATAGGGAACCGTAATGTGGACCAAATGACTAGCTTAAAAAAATAGGAAATATTGTCATTTTTTTTTCGTTCCCTGTGAGTACCATTAGAGCAATTTCCTCTGTCTTAATGTTATGTCAGTCACTAAAATATATAGTGGGGCGAATGTCATCCAAGTTTGAAAGTGCCTACAAAGCATTTAAGGGCCACAGTGTACAAAAACAGACTCTCACTAGGTTAATCTAGCTCTTTACAATTCCGCTTCCCTCCCTTCTTTTTTTTTCCTTCTCTCCCTCTTCTTCCCCTCCTCTAATTACCCTGATGTTTCACTCTTTCCTCTCACTCCCCCTCTTTCCTTTCTCTCTCACTTCCTCTGTATCCCACCCTCCCTGTAAAGTGAGTTAATATTTCACACCCGGCTTCACAGCCATTTGTCACTCTGATGAATCCGAGGTGGAGAGAACGTTTCCGACCAGCTCGCTTTAACAATAAATGGTAACGCTGTGTTTCCCTTGGAAGCCTTCCAGTGCGCTACTCTCCTTACGTACACTTTCACACTTTCGCTCTAACGCAATTTTTCTCCATCTCTCTGCGTTTCCTCCTTTTATCTCTGCATCCAACCCTCCCCGTCTCACCCACTGAGCCATCGGTGATGCAGCAATGAGCAGAGCTTTCTCCTCTCCCGGGTCTCTTTCACCCCTGTGTCTTCACCTCCCTTCTGACTTCCTTTTGCCCCCATTTTCTCTCCCACTCTCTCTCTCTCTCTCTCTCTCCCGCTCTCTCTCTCTCTCCCCATTGCTTTGTCATTGTGTCTCTCTTTCTCTCTCTCGGTCTATCTCAGTCTCTCTCTGGCTCTATCTGTCTCAGTCTCTATATCTCTCCAGTCTTGGCCTCCCCCTGCCTCTCTGTTTGACTGTCTTGTCCGTGTCCCACGGTGGCGCTCCCATGCAGTCAGTCGATGTTTGTGCAAATGGCTCCACCTCCTGCGTCACACCGTGGGCTGCCGCCACTACCCAGCAGCTTCGCGAGTTAACACCACACATCACCTATTTTTATCTCCCCACGATGCGTTCACATGGGAGGCACGTATGTGCAGTGAGTGACCCCGTTGGCACATAGGGAGAGATTTCCATCGTTCCCAAGCGGACGGGATGCTTAAAGTAATCTACACAATCCATAGGTTGCATTGCACTTGGTGGTTTTTGAAGATAGTAATCATTGTATTATTGGACAAGTATTATTTGCGTGAATAGGTTGACACTTTTGAACTGACAGCAATAGGTATAGGAGTTGTGGTGGCTTTTCAACGCTAGGACAGGTGTGTTGTAAATGCCAGCCAAAGGTTACGGAAGGTAAGAGCATTTTAACGCATTGCAAATGAGCACAGGCTCCTGGCATCAACAATTGATCTTGTCAGAACCGGAACGAAACTTGGAAAACAAGGCGAGATCACCGAGAGACAGAAGAGCAACACTGCCTCACTGTGGTCAAGAGGGGAGTTGCGCTCTCAGGTGTGGGAAGGGTTACTGCGTAGCACGGAAGAGTGGGGCTGTTGGCAGAGTGACACAGCTGTAGCCTACTACACAGACGCTCTTCAGAGGAAATTGAAAAATTCCACGCACAACAGAGAAATTACTTGACACAGTGGCGGTCTAAGAGGATCACACGAAGCATCGTGACCAGAATTAGGATAGGGGGTGATAATAGCTGATTGCAGTGCGCACCGTTCGTTGGCGTAGTCGGAGAAGAGGACATTTAACAAGCTACTCTACACAAAGGTCACATGGAACATTGCATGTTTTCGGGAGTTTGGTGGAATATCAATGTTTCGAATGTCAAAAGGTCATGCACCTAACAGTACAGTGACATGTTCAATACAATCAGACGTATTTGTTTATTACATTAAAGTATTATATAATATTTTCATTGCTTAAAAACTATTTTTTGACTGTTGTCCCAGTGTGCCTTAATATGTTAAGGTTTTCAGTTGTGGCTTGAGGATGGAGGAAGAGTGGCGTTGGTTATCGTGGAAAAACAGCTCCCAATCCTGGAATGAAGACATGTTAGCCGTAGCCTAGTCACTGCCTTGAGATATATTGCTCACATTTAAACCAAGAAAATGAAGTGCTCGCATTTGATCCGGCCACAGTATGCATATAAAGGAAATACAATTTAAGTTGGACTTTAAATTAGAGTTCCTATTTGAAACTCATTTCACTGTCTGAAGTTCAAGGGCACAGATCAGTTGGGGCAATATTCAATTTACCTTCTCCTGATAGCTCTCCTTCTCCAATCAAATTGGCTTTTTAGAGCTTCACTTTGAGCAGTAGATAGTGTAAAGAAATGATCCCTTGGAGTTATGGATTAGGGAAAGGGAGGGGAAAAAACCCTCATATCTGGACAGCACCAAATCAATATCACTAAGCTATCTCATATCTGAGGGCATAATGCCCCTGGTTATCCAATCCTGCACATCCAGTTTGGAAAGGTCAAGCAACAGGCTCACTCTACAAACAATTTAGCTGCAAAGCCAGCCACAAACGCTTCCTTTTTCCGGCCATATCGAAGGCCGATGATTCGGCAGCCATGTTATGTACCATGGGCAAACATAAATGATCTCCGCAGTATGAACTATTGATCGGCACTGATTCAGGAAGAAAGCAATAGAAGCAAGGGCGTGTTTGCGGAGGAACAATCGTCTTTTTCCATCTCCCTCTCTCTTTCTCCGTTTGATCCGCCATCCGAGGACAGATAGCCCACGTCCCCTGCTGATCTCCGCCGTGGGTCCGCGTTGATTCCTGGCCACAGGGGGGCTGGGTGAGGGTGGGGTGGATTATCCCAGCAGAGCGGCGCGCGGGCCCCCTGCAGCAGGAGGGAGGTCTCTGGCCTGGTAATGAGGTGTCTTTGTGATGTGTGCCGCCGCTGCAGGGACGGGGAGGGAGGGGCCGAACCGCTGTGGACTAATGAAGCGGAGAGGCCTTCACTCCGAGGCCCGGCTCCCCGGGTCCCCTGCACCACCCATCCATCCTCAGAATGCCCTTTGATAGGAATTGGATCGTCCACGGCAGATTCCAGAATTCCTCACGCTTTCCACCTCGTTATTGGAATCAGACGGAGGAGGAATTGCAGAGGTGCCGTGTTTTTGAACCAGATGCAAAATGCAGTAAAAGAAACAGCAGAGAGGATATGCTGCCCATAATGGATACATCTCAGTCTGGTGGGGAACTAGAGAAACTAGAATATAGGACTGAAATTTATGGAGACATTAAAAATGCACATACGTTACACCAAACAGGCCGAATAATGCTTTACTTATATAATATTATATAATATATATTAATATTATATAATAATATAATTGCGTTATTATAAATAATGCAAGACCAACTTAACTTATATCTTGACTATATATCAAGATGCCGGATGTTGGCGCACACTAGCTGCCGCTACGTCTCTGACATTTTTTTTTTTCAGCGTCTTTGAGTGTTTTGAAAAGCGCTTTATAAATATAATGTATTATTATTATTATTAACTTCATAATGATTGTGTATGTGTGCGAGACGCATAAAAAGACAGACATATTTTTCGGTAAAGTGAATTGCCCTCAACGAAGGGAAATCCAAGCACCTTATTCTGCCATAAACAGCATTATCTACCACAGAGTAATGACATGAAGGTCGTGATCAATCTCGACAACGGCCATTCTCGTGTATCTGGGGTCCAAGGCTGGGAGCAGCATCAAGGGATGAGGGATCCCCTGACCTTTTAATCCTCTGCTACATAATGTTTGCCAATGTGGGACTGTATCATTCAGACAGTTAGGGTGCAGATAGTCAGTAGAGGTGGGGCTCACACTCGCCCAGCACAGGTGTGCACGCGCACGCATGCACGCACGCACTTCAGCCCCCAGCCCACTACCTGCATACCGGTCTAACAGGGTTTGATCAAACCTGTCGCGCTGCACACTCTCCACTCGTGAGGATGACAGAAACGAGCCACTTCTAGTGGTGTGATTGCTGTCAAGGCAGCCCTAACAAGAAAAAATAAAACACTTCCATCGTCAAATGTTCCTCGTGCCAGGCGCTGAACGACCTCAGTAGCTACTGTGGTGTAGGTGCTTCCAGAAAGCCCAAAACGAGTGGGTGGTGATAGATCAATGTGGACAGTGCTCTAAGAGGGAAATGATGCATGTGTGCTGGTAGTAGGGGGAAAATAACGGGCATACCTATACACTTCAACAGCACCCAGTAGCAATGCAGGTCCTTTTTGCCTCTCAAAACAAAGCCAGTTGAAATGAGTACTGTTTTTTTTGTGTGCTGTTGCCCCTGACGACGAGCTTCTGGGTCAGCCATCTTGAGTGTCCACGCAAAAGACAGCATCTGTGTATATGCCGATGCGGATGACTGAGTGGACAGACAGTATATTTTGTGTGTGTAGGTCATTATGTGTGCATTATGTTGGGGTGAAGTGATTTGTGGATGTATACCCAGCATAGCATCAAAGTTAAGCCCACACCAGTTACCTGAGGGAGTCTATGTGCCCTGGCAGACCTATGCTTTGTTATTAATATTTTACAGCAAAAGGTCAGTCTAACTTATTGCATCCCAAAGATTATGTCAGATTATGTTACGCTCTCCTACTGATGTCACCTCCTTTCCATAGACCGTCTTGGTAAACCCTGACCTTGGCAAACCCAACTAGTGCCTGTCTGCTGTAGGACTCGGGAAAGCCTGACATTTGGGGACAGCATAGACTCCTGCAACGATTGGCTTTAAAACCCCCTCCTGCATTTCCACCGACAATCTGTTCTGTGCATTTCCTGTGCTTCAACGAAGCCTGCTTGCCGCCTCATATCTCCCAGGCCGCAGGAGGGATGGCATTTCTCTTCCTGAACCCCGTTCCTCCTAAACCTCCCGTTTGCCGACCTTTTCAATATCTACATCTACTTTATTTCATGCTTGACCTCCACTTCATAGAAAAAGGCTGTATTCATCCTAACAACCAGGACAAATGTAGTGTTCTTGGCACAAAAGGGACTTTAGCCATTCATACCTCTTACAAGCACGGTGCAGGCTTAGCCAATGCAAAATGAAACAGGTAACATTCTCTCACTCTAAAAAAAAACAAAAAAACAATTGCAACAGATTACACTTGAAAGGGAAATTCTGTGTTAGTCTATTGAGCATCAAAGTGCTTTGAAAAAAACATATCCGGGCTAAAGAAATAAACATGCCAGTATGACTCATCTTGACTTCAATCACATCCATGTGCAGTCGTATACATTCACTTAAGTGAGCATGCATGCTAACACTGAGCCACACTGGAAGGCAAGCTACCAAACAGCAATAAGCTTGATAATTTGATTAGTGATTTAATATTTGTCAGTTGAATATCAGTTCCCAAGATAATCCGTAGATCCAAGCAACAAGGATCTGGCTTCATGATGGAGGAGGGAGAGTGATAGACATAGGAAAGAGAGAAAGAGTGAGTGAGAATTGAGAGAAAGAAGGCGAGGAGATTGCTTAAATGATCCGTCATCCCTTGACATCTTGAAAATCATCAACCCTCGGGCATAAACACTAAAACATTAATCAAAAGAAATCTTAGTCATCCTAAATTATATTTCCATCTATTCTGCTCAAATCACTAATATCACTGTCATTGGAGGGGAGTTGTAAAAAAAAAAAAAAAGGGTGGGATCTTGCTGAAAGTCTAGACGATTTAATCGGCTCCCTGGCATCACTGCTTCTTTTTTATTGAGTTCTCCGGGCGAGATTACATCCGGCCTTGGCAGGGCATGATGAGGTACAACACACGTCCTCAGTTTTCTAGGCATAGAAATGGAAAAAGTAGAGCAGGCGCAGACTGCCAGCCTAGATGTTCTTTGCATGAACCAAACAAAGACATGTTACGTACAAATTTACGTTGTGGTGATGACAACTTTGCCTCAATTTAGCTTCATTTTAGACTCCCCACTGATGGACAATGGCATAAAATTCAGTGTGTGTCTACTCTACTTCCAGCTATTTCTACGCTCCACCCAATCAGGACGTCTGCTCAGTTCCGTTGCACAATCAGGAGCACTAAGGAGAGGAAGAGGAGGGAGGAGGAAGAAGACACCCTGCCACTTGGAGAGGTGAGGCGCTCCCCGTATTGGTCCAGGAGCTGCATGGCCGCGCCGTTGGTCCAGCCGAATCCCAACTAGAACAGAGCCGGGAAGGGAAGGTGACACGTGAGGCTGTGTCCCATGAGGACTTTCTGCTGTGTTGCCACGCTCTTTGGACCGTGGCTTTTTCTGATACGTACAACAATAAAGCAATGTTTGGGTTTGGATTTTAATAAGTGTCAATTGGAAATGCGTTATACCTGGACTTCATATTCCCCTCCTCCGCCCGGCTTTCCATCTCCATTAACGTCATACTGCCGAGAAGGAGGTCATCCATTATGATTTACTCGTGTGCCAAGCACAGACACAGAAAGAATCGCGAGAAGTCCCAGCGATAAAGACACCTCAAAACGCACCTTTTCAAACATGGCGCCATACTTTTCGTAAGCCAAATGGTTTGTCCGGATCCACTTCTGGGCCAGTTCGAAAGCGACCTGCTGTGCGTTTTCCGAGGGCAGTTTCGACAAACCTTGCAAAAACAAAGGCGTGAAGAAACGGGAATCACCAGCTCGTAAACCAACTATGGGATAGCTTTATGAGATGTCAAGGCTACTGGCACTCTGTGTGTTATCGGGAGAAAACAATGCTCATAAAAGCTTCATAAATAAGTGCTTGTTATTAACAACGGATGATTCATTACAGGGCTGTTTTTTTTGCAAAGCCCAAAGCAGCCGTCACAGATGGCTCGTAAAATGCGATTGCCTACCTTGGATGAGCATGTGTTGCAGTGGGGGCCAGGCGTTTGGATAGTCCCACTGCTGCCCACTCTCCTCCAGCGATGTGGGAACTCCATTAGAGAACTGAAGAGCACCACTCTCCTAGGGAGAGGAGGGAAGGGGGGAGGGGGGATCAGTCTGTGTGGCTTGGGCACCATCTACTGGGGGTGATTGTGTACTACACATACAAGCAGTCCAGCCATCTAGTCATCCAAAAAGTATGATTAGGGGGTCTCAAATCTTTTATACTGATTACTTAAATTAACAAAATGTTTCTGAATTGTCCTTTTTCCGTCTTTTTTATAGGAAGCTCGTTTTGACACAGTTATTGTGCTAGCCAAAAAAAAAAAAAAAAAAGATCATAATATGAAGCGTAGTTGTGGTCCCTCCTAAAACCAACCTTTAAATACTGAACCGCCTTATCTGCCATGGCTGGCTGGGAGTAGCACAGTGCCCAGAGAGGAGCCAGGTTGGTAGGGCAGAAGGCCCTGTGGCTCGAGTTGGTCACCAGGCTGTAGTCGAACCATGCTCCCATGTCTGGGTCCCAGAGTACAGCCTCCAAGGCCTCCATCCTCAGGGCAGCGGCCTGCTCGTACCGCACTGCCGCTGCTTCACTGTCAGCACCTGGGAGGGTTAGGAGACTGTGGTGAGATGGGTTAGGGGACTGCGGTGAGATGGGTTAGAGGACTGTGGTGAGATGGGTTAGGGGACTGTGGTGAGATGGGTTAGAGGACTGTGGTGAGATGGGTGGGGGTTAGGGACCAGTGGTGAAATGGGTTAGGGTCAGGCCAAGGGTTAGGGGACTGTGGTCAGCTGGTTTAGGATCAGGCCAAGGGTTAGGGGACTGTACTCAGCTGGGTTCAGTTAGACCAAGGGTTAGGGGCCAGTGGTGAAATGGGTTAGGGTCTGGTCAAGGGTTAGGGGACTGATATCAGCTGGGTTAGGGTCAAGTCAAAGGTTAGGGGACTGCGGTCAGCTGGGCTAGGGTCAGGTCAAGGGTTAGGGGACTGTGGTCAGCTGGCTAAGGGTCAGGCCAAAGGTGAGAGGACTGTGGTCAACTGGGCCCATGCAAAGACAACATGCACAGCACAATACAGCTTAAGGGCATCCACAGAACAAAGTTTACATGAGACTACATCGGCCCCTGCTCACCCAGTATCCTGTGGAAGGAGGCCAGCGTTCTCTCGTCGCGGCAGAGCAAAGCGTTGAGATCGCTGGGCACGATGTGACTGGTGCGGACGTCTCGGAGCGTGCCACTGTTTTGGCCCTCGCCGTCCACGTACCAACGGGAGGAGAAGTCCCAGCCCGACTCGGCGCCGGTGTGTAGCTCCGCCCACAACTTCTCCTTGGTGCCTGAGCAGAGCGGGGCACAGCACCGTATCAAACAGGCGAGCACAGACCAGTAAACTGAACTTCAACAGGGAAGGAAAGAGGAGGAGGACTGTAATAAAACAGGAAAGAGAAAGGAATAGAATAAAACTAGGAATTAAAACAGGGGGTACAATAAAAGAGGAAATCAAATGAATACAATAAAACAGGTAAGAAAATGTGCAGGATAAAACCGTGAATGAAAAGAACATTATAAAAGAGGAAAAACGGGGATATAATAGACAAGGAAATAAAATGGACATAATAAAAACAGGAAAGGATTGGAATATATGATCCTGTAGAGGAAAGGAGGCACATAAAAGAGCCATAAAGATCCGGCCTTGACCTAAGAGTTGTACACGATGCACAATTACAGATGGGGGACATCGACATGAAGTCTACTTTAACAAGCACAGGTTGTGATGCACATTATGCATAACCAAGACTAATGGCATTACCCTCTGACAGTCCTTCAGCCAGTTCCAGGTCATCAGAGTACGACTCGGGCCTTGGGGGAAGCAGAGCACACACAACCCAACAGCGTGTTTTTTTATACTCCGCATAATCTGGGGGCGACGTCGTTCATTGTCTAAATGAGAGGTAAACTATCCATCAACATAATTACAACCAATATTGAGTTAGGATTAGTGAGTACTGTAGACTGAAGCTTGGCGCAGTGGCTTGATCATTTATCGACATGTCATTGACGTTGCTGACACAGGAAAGGCTGTGCCAAAACATTACGACAGTTCAAATTTGATAAACACCAACGCTCGCTAGTGTTTCTCCAGAGGGTGTTTGGGCCATACCTGGGCAGGCCAACCGGAACGTTGAACCGGTTCAGGACGTATTCCCTTCCGTTTACCGAAACAGTGACGGAGCGGTTCTCCATCCAGAAAAGGTACTCTCGCTCCAGAGCTGGCATGACTCCCCTACACCGGAAAGGAATTAAAGGCATGAACCGCATCACTTCACCGTATTATAAAATGTATATTATTGAAAGGCCATAGTTCAGCCATATAGCATGCTTAGAAGTAAAAATAAGCACATTTGTACTAATCAAGCTGTGTGTGTGTGCATGCACAGAAATGTGCACCTGCATTGGTTGTTCGTAAGTGGGAGCTGTGTCTTGCTGAATCAAAATGCCTTGGCAGTAGTGTGAGTGTTACCTGAGGAAGTCTTTATCCTGGGTGGCTTGATAGTAGCTCTCCACCATGAGAGTGAGAAAGGGGGGCTGACTGCGTCGTTCATAGTAAATCCGACCGCCATTTGGAATGAAACCGTATCTTCAGAGCAGGGATAAAAATATATAAAATGATATATGAGTGAAAGAAGAAAAAAAACTGAAATCTCTCGGCAACACAATTTTCACAGCAGACATTACGGCAAGGTTTACAGAGTGGCTTAATATCACTGTAAGTTGGCATCAAGCAGTCAGTGAGCAGTAGTAGTCAGTGTGGGTGAGCAAAACGGACAGGTGTGCTGGAGGGAGGCAGGGAGGAAGACACAGAGACAGAGAGAAAGGGGGTGGGTTTATGGACTGAGGGAAGCATACAGAGATGGACCAAAAAAAACCTGTGGAACTGAGAGACACTGATGAAAAATAGAGACCCGAAAGACGGGGAAAAACGTGGATAGAGATGCCCGCTAGCCATGCGCACCTGTCGACTAGGGAGACGAAGTTCAGGATCATTCCGCGGGCCGTGTCTGTCATCTCAGACAGGAGGAGGCCATTGATGACCCAATAGGAATCCCTGTGGGCAGAGACACGCGGCGAGGCCGCTCCCAAAACATCACATCACCCGATAACTGAAACCTTGTCTGGCTCCCATCTGGACCGCTAATCCATGGAAGCACTGACCCAGACGGACCCCAACTTCTCTCACTATTCGCATTAATCAAGCTTGAGGAAACCCCACTGCCATTTTGAGCCACCGTGACTTACAGTGCATCCGCAAAGTGTTCATTCCCGCTCAAATTCTCCACATTTTATTGCGTTACAACCTAATTTCAAAATGGATTACATAAAAACTTTTTCTCAACATTCTACAATGAATACCGCAGTGACAAAGTGAACCAAAGTTTTAAAAAAAATTGGCCACATTTATTAAAAACATTAAACATGACATACGCATTCACACCATTTGCTGTGACATTTAAAATTGAGTTAAGTTGCATCGCGTTTCCACTGATCCTTGATATGTTTCAACAACTTGATTATAGTCCGCCTGTGGAAATTCCAATTGATGGGACATGATTTTGAGAGGCACAAACCTGTTTATATAAGGTCCCACAGTTGACAGAGCATGTTAGAGCACAAATCCAGTTATGAAGGCCAAGGAATTATCTGTAGACCTCTCTATCCTTAGCAAATAGAATACGTTTGGGACCACCAGGACATTCTAGAGCTGGCCGCCCGGTCAAACTGAGCAATCAGGGGAGAAAGGCCTTGGTCAGGGGGGTGACCAAGTACCCGATGTTCACTCTGACAGAGCTCCAGTGTTCCTTTGTCGAGATGGGAGAACCATCCAGAAGGACAACCATCTCTGTAGCACTCAACCAGACAGACAGAAACCGCTCCTTGGCAAAAGGCACATGACATCCCTCATGGAGTTTGCCAAAAGGCACCTAAAGGACTCTCAGACCGTGAGAAACAACACTCTCTGGTCCGATGAAACCAAGATTGAATTCTTTGACCTGAATGTCTGAGGGAAACCAGGCGCTGCCCATCACCTGGCCAATACCATTCTTACAGTGAGGCATGGTGGTGGCAGCATCATGCTAGGTGGGGGGTGTTTTTCAGCGGTGGGAACTGTGAGTTAGCTCGCCTGGATCAAGGGACAGATGAATGCTGCAATGTACAGAGAGCTGCTTCAGAGCAGTCTGAACCTCAGACCGGGGCAAAGGTTCACCTTACAGCAGGACAACGACCCCAAGCACGCAACCAAGATAACAAAGGAGTGGCTTCGGGACAAATCTGTGAATGTCCTTACGTGGCCCAGCCAGAGCCCAGACTTGAACCCGAGTGAACATCTTTGGAGAGATCTGAAAATGGCCGTGCACCAACGTTCCCCATCCATCCTGAAGGAGCTTGAGACGACCTACAAAGGAGAATTGGGGAAACTGCCCCAAAATAGGTGTGCCAAGTTTGTAGCATTATACTCAAGAAGACGAGGCTGTAGTTGCTGCCAAAAGGTGCTTCCTCAAAGTATTGAGTAAAACGTGTGAATACTTACTTGTAAAAACGAAAAGTAAATTTTTTTCACTTTGTCATTATGCGGTATTGAGTGTAGAACATCAAGATTTTTTATCTATATAATCCATTTTGGAATTAGGCTGTAACATACTAAAATGTGGAGGGGTCTGAACGTTTTCCGGATGCACTGTTGATGACACCTGCCGTCTAGGAAAACCATCACAAAGCCAATAAAGCATTATGAAACCGTAGATCTGTTCAAAGACTGCAGTCACCAAAGCCTGGGACCTCCGTGTTGGCGCATATTACACTATAGGGGTTCTCGGTTTGTACGTGGCTTTAAAGAGCTGTGTGCAGAGTCGCTACGTCAGGCAGCAGCCTCACTCACCAGTAGTACAGCTCCCTGAAGCGGCCTCCCGGCACGACAACGGGGTGAGGGGTGTAGATCTGGGAGTATAGCTCAGGGTGTTGTTCTACATCAGAGCGGATCTGACGGAGACAAATCATTCACTTTTGTCTACTCGTGTTTGACGGGGTTAAAATGGCTTTCACAGAGGAGGCTCCAAAACATAAGAATGGTAAATGTATAAGCATTTGTAGGAAGCGTTTCAGGGTGGTTTGAGTCAGCTGCCATTACCTTCCTGCCAAGGGACTTCCAAAGGATGTGAAGATTTTCCGCCCACTTGCGCAAGTTTTGGTCAGCCACTTTCTGCAGGAACTTTGGACTACAAATTCGATTGGAGGTTATTCGTTTTATTGACAGAGCATACTTTATTATTGAAATACCTAATATGAAGCCTGCCAGTCAGCAAAATAAAACAGTGCATTACATTTCCCAGGATGGAGGGTTCTTTTACCGGTACAACGCAATAGAAATTACTGGATCTCACTTGTCATGCCAGTCGGGTGGAGACCACGGCTCAAATTCTGTCCCTGGTTCTTCAAAGAAGCGATTTAGGAACTCCAGCAACTCGGCGGGCGGGACAGTGGTGTTTGGAAAGTCATTTGTGAGGTTTTGAAACGCAGACAACACCACCTCTGCAATAGAATGCACAATGAAAAAAAAAATAATAATAAATAAATAAAAATAAATAAAAATAAAACTGGCCTGGCAGGTAGACATGGTCTCCCCCTCTCCCACTGCACTCACCAGGGTTAGCTTTCAATTTCATGTCCACAAAGTACTTGTCATCATCAAATAGTTTGGCTGTCTGGACATGATGCAGGATTTCCCCATCACAGTATATCTCACTAAGGATATTTAATACAAGATTATTTAAGAGTGTTTATGCAAGAACCTACAGCTTTTTGCAATCGGTTGCATACAAAAGAGCAGTGTGTGTTACTAATGAGTACAAGATTGGCAACAGAGGAACACTTCTCAACTGGAATAAGGAGCCGATGAAAGAGTAATCCAAAGGTCTCCTGCAATTAACTAAGGCAATAAATAGCTTACAGGCTATATGTGGAATGCCATTTTTGGAAATTTACTAAACGTATCGGAAGATTAAAACAGCCTGAGAAGTTAGTGAAATTAAAACTGGTTTCAAAAACAAAACCTTTTTAACGGCAGGCAATCTGGTTGAAGCTTACCTGTCACATGGAGGTAGAAAGGCACCTTGCCCATGAGGCAGGAGGAGGAAAGCACATGAACAAGCCAGTGCAGCTAGACCGTTCATTTCTAATGAGCAGTCGTCACTCTACAACCATCATGCGATTTTAACCCTGATAAACGAGGGTGGACCTACGCTTCAGGGTCAAAGTTCATATTAAACATGAGATTAAACTGATCAACGTTCTGTTATATAGGTATATCTGAGGTGTGTGTACATGAGTCGTACTCTTTCAATAAAAATGTAACAGAAATATAAACTATAAACAGATTGAGCCATTGGAACACATGGATTGAGACAAATAGAATTTCAGTGAGCTTTATTTCAAACAAAAACTTTCTATCACTTCTGATTACAACCATGATATTCCGCAACTTAGACCTCCATTTTAAAACTAAGCTTCACTGTGATTGCCAATTAAATAACAGCCAAATCAGGAGAGAAAAAAAATTGTTCAATACTTCTCTTAAATTTGGTTCCCATTTCTTAACAAGGTCTATCCAAATGAAATTACATTTATATTTAAAAAAAAAAAAAATCCAAATTTAAGGGTACAATTTCTTATAACAAGGTACTCCATAAAGAGAACCTCACTTTTGAACATTTTGATTTTGCCATCCACACCTCCCCAAAATGCCCTTGTACAGTTCCATTCCTGTAAACCCCACCCACCCACCCCACCCCATCGAAAATAATCTGA